>QLPA01002569.1:13155-80043 GCA_003313945.1 Lactifluus pinguis | reverse complement strand
GGTTCAAGGTGACCCTTCGGCAAAAAGAGAGTCATCACCAAGCACGGCCATTTCAAGGGAGATGTCTCAGAAGCCCATTGATAGTCGTACTCGCACGAAATCTCCTTCAGATCGCAAAGAACATAGCCATTCATCATCCTCACAAAGACCATCCGGTCAATCACACATACACACCGACAGTGCTTCATACTCGGATATCCAAACAAAAACCCGGACTGAGCCCGGTCATTCGGAGTCAACGAGGCCATCGGGCGCAGGTGGTGGACAACCTGGAGACGGTGGACGGCAGGGAGGCGGCATCTCAAGAAACACAACCGAAGCCACTCCTACTAAGGCGTTGTCTTCTCTACCCGATCAACTTTCCAGCAAAGCTTCGTCGGGCCCTGCTTCACTACTTGATTCACCAGCAAAAAAAAGCAGTGATTTGCCTGCCAGCTCGGGTGATAGAAAAACACGGAAGGAGGGTATGGGTATGTCTAAAATCTGCGATTTTTCTCTGTCGCTGATTCGCCGATCCGCTTGTAAGTCTCAGATAGTCGCTCAAGCACGCAGGTTCGGACACCAGAACCCCGTTCGTCAGTCGCCGAGTCCGGCGAGGCACATGGCGCCAAACTTAATGGCCTCCAGACGCCCCCCAGTTCTTTCGCACTGCGTCAAGGTCAAGGCGATCCTGTTCCCAAAAAAGAGCCCTCGTCAATCCTGGCGATCTCAAGAGAGACATCTCAGACACCCACGACACGCACAAAATCTCCGCTGGATCGCATAGACAACGGCCATCCATCGTCCTCACCAAGTCCGTCCGGACAACCTCAGACACACACTAACGGTACATACTCGGGTGCTCCAACAAAAACCAAGTCCATGAGGCCAGAGGGCGTCGGGGGTGGTGGACAAGCCGGAGACGATGGACAACAAGGCAGCGGTGTCTCGAGAAAGACAATCGAGGCTTTACGCTCGCCACCTGCTAATTCTCCACCCGAGAGGCCTTCGGACAAAGCCTTGGAGGCCACTGGCGCAAGTTCTCTCCCTCCAACACTGCTCGATTCACCAGTCAAAAAAAGCTTGGATTTGCCTGCCAGCTCCACTGATAGAATCACACGGAAGGAAGGTATGTGTACGCGTAAATACATCATTTGTCTGTGTTGTTGATTTCCTCGTAAAGTCTTAAATAGTAATTCAAGCACGCAGGTTCGACGACTAGAAGCCATTTCCCCAGCGGCGGTGTCGACCGAGGGACTTGGTGTCAACGTTCGTGACCCGCCGGCGCCTCTCCTATCTTCAGCCGTGCATCGAGGTGAAAGTGGCCCTGTTTCCAAAAGAGAGCCTTCATCAAGCATGGGCATCTCAAGAGAGATGTCCCAGACAGCCAAGGACACCCGTACGCGCACAAAGTCTCCTCTCGATCGCATAGAAAATGTCCAGCAGTCGCCCTCGCCAAATCTGTCTAAACTACCTTCCACTCACGCCCCTCCTAACAGCACTGCACACTCGAGTATCCCAATGGGCAGGACTGAATCCACTCGTGTGGGGTCAGTGAGACCAGACGGCGCAGGAGATGGTGGAAAAGCTCGAGACGGTGGACAGCAAGGAGCTGGCATCCCCAAAACGACAGCTGAAGCGCCACCCCCTCCTACTAAGGCACTGTCTCCTCCACCCGAGCAAGCGTTGAACAAAACTGATGCGAACGCTCTCCCTCCCACACTGCTTGGCTCCCCGCTAAATAAGCCCTTGGATATGATGAGTAGCCCACGGAAGGAGGGTGTGTTCACGTTTAAATATCTCATTTTGCTCTGTTATTGATCCTATCGAAAGACTCAGATAGTGGTCTAAGCACACAGGATCGAAGACTACAGCCAACATCACCAGCAGTGGTGCCCGCCCCAGGACGTGGCGTCAACCTTGGTGACCCCTTGCCGCCGCCGCCGCCGCCGCCTCCCAATTCTTCTGGGGTGCGTCAAGGAACAGGTGATCCCGTTGCAAAAAGGGAGCCCTCATCGAGCATGGGAATCTCAAGAGAGAAGTCTCAGACACCCATTGAAAATCGTGCGCGCACAAAGTCTCCTCAAGACCGCATAGAACATACCCATTCGTTGTCGTCGTCAAGTCTGTCTAGAAAACCTTCCACTCGCCCAGCACCCAGCACAGCTGCGGATTCGAGTATCCAAACAAGAATCCGGGCTGAACCAAGCGATGTGGGGCCGACTAAGCCCGAGGGCCCAGGGGGTCGTGGAGAGACGGAAGACACTGAACAGCAGGGGCCTGCCCCTGCTAAGGCATGGTCTTCCCCGACAGAACAACCTTCGAGCAAGACCTTGGCGGACCCTAGGTCAAATACTCTCCCTCCCATATCACTTGACACACCGACCAAAAGTCAGCGGGATATGTCCAATGATAGAACTACAATGAAGGGAGGTATGTGTACGTCTAGGCCTGTCATTTTCCCCTGTCGCTGAGCCCCTCGTAAGTCTCAAATAGCGGCTCAAGCATGGAGGTTCGGAGCCTAGATCCCGCTTTGCCGGCAGCAGAGCCCAGTGAGAGACACGTTCGTGACCCGCCGTTGCCTCCCCACCCTTTCGTGGTGCATCAAGGTGAGGGTGAGGCTTCCGCGAAAAGGGGGCCATCATCAAGTATGGGGATCTCAAGAGAGAAGTCTCGGGCAGCTAGATCTCCGCCAGATCGCGTGGAACATAGCCCTCCATTGACCTTGCCAAACCTGTCCAGACAACCTTCCACTTACCCGCCCCCTAACGGTACTACAAACTCGGGTACTCCAGTAAGTCATCTGGAGTCGACTAAGCCAGGCTCAGGAAGCCGTGTACGAGCTGGATGCGGTGAAGGTCAGGGAGATGGTGACGAGATACATTCGATAGCCGCGGAACGTTATGTGCCCACAGACACTCGGCCACTTCGAGCAGCCGCAGAGTCTACACCCTCTCCGTCAGAACAATCCTCCGGCTGCTGCAGCTCCTGCATACTTATGTGATTGAATCATGAGTTCCCATAGAGCGTCATGAGAGGCAGAACCGTTGTCGGCAGGCATCTTGAGAAGGGACAGCGCTAACAGAGTACGTGGCGTCTTGGTGCTACCTTAGCCCTCACAGCAAAACCTTTCCAAGCCCAACACCTTATTCCGATCATACCTCGTTGGCTTCGTTTCGCATTCCCGGGACAGCTTGGTCAAAACCTGCAGTCACAAAGCTCCGATTACGACTGTTCTGCACGTGAGAGCACCCCGTGCACTATCCTTATTGCCATTTATGTCGACTGTAATTATTAACGCTGTGTGAGAATGTCGGATGTGAAGCCTGTAATACTATAATTACCGACTGTGTTCCTTTCAACAAATACTACCCTACCAAATGGTGTTATAAAGATGGCTCGAACTATCCAGCTGGTTCAATGTGGCCTATCCTTTGAGAACTTTTTTAGTGAATTATAGCAGCCTTTACCAAGTACCCGAACCAACACAGGCCCAGGCCCAGGCAAGACTGCGAACTCTCGGGTCGAAGCATAGAGCAAAGTTTTAAGAACTAAATCTCATCGAAATTGTAGGGACTGGGCACTCGGTCCCAAGGGATGGACGGAGCCGAGCCGCATGGCGGAAGATTATCCTACCGGATTTAGATATCGCCGCGGCTGCTTGAACGCTCACACCACGGCCACTCGAAGATCCATGCAAGGGTCATTACCGGCATGCCTTGCACAGACTGTTTAAACCGCTGAATTATAATACGGGGATCAGAATATTCAAATGGTACACGACACCGGATTTATATGAAGGCACTGAAGACGCATGTTTGATGGGGGAAATTTCACGTCCAACCTTGATTCCCTCTCGCATACAGTGTATTGCGTTGGCTCGTTCCTAGGAAAGCTTTGGTGACAACTGTGCCATAGGTGTATCTTGTCGGACTCCGATAGCATTCCGCTTTTAGGAAAAAAAGAGGGCCTCAGTGAGTACTGCTGTCAAAGTAGCATGTTGACAACAGACGGCGCTAACATGCCTCGAGTAATGAGCATGGCCCCCCAATGCTACCCTAGCCCTTAGCATATTTGAGCGAACCCTGGCGGCCCTCCCCAGGTGTCACCATCACTTCTTCTATGGATATCCCCATTATACCAGACAAAGAAACCCGACAAACTCTTCCGAATCCACGCCAGAATGACGACGGAATGATGGATCTGGGCTCTCAACAGGCAAACGATGAACCCGCGAGGCAAAGTGAACTTCATGCGAGGGTCGAGGCTAGAAGGGTGCCTTTGAGAGAACACCTTGAGGGTACTACAGGTGTTAGCTCCGCGGCAGCTTTCGTCGAAGAATCGCGGGTCAGGGAAACGACTCCTGCACGTAGCAATGCCCCAGCAGCGGCCTCAGGCCACCTTCGACCAACAGCTCGGCGTGGAGATACCATCGAACTCGATGCGAAAGCCGATGCACGGAATCGACCTGCACAGGTGAATCCTCGCGCATGATAAATACCTGTGCTTGTGATTCTAACAGGGGTCATCTTCCGCAGCCTTCCACTGATGCTGACGATCCACGAACCCAAGCAGCACGTGCCATACTGGTCTCCAAGTCGTACAGTAGACTCACAGCAAATGTCCCCGGTACGACGCAACGTGAGAGTCCAGACTCCATATCACGGTGTACAACCTCGTTACTGGACGAGAAGAATCCTCCACCTATCCCAGTTTCTCCTCAGAACATACAGATTGTGCGGACACCGCGAAAGACTGGTGGTCACCCAGAAGCCATGGAGATGAGTAGATCTTCCGATGCACACAAGGACCCACATCGTGAAGTACATGCCAAATCTCGAATGGAGGATCGTGGATCTTCCGTCCAGTCCCTTGCGGAGTCATCTTCGTCACATTTTCCACAGAGAGCTCCATCCACGCCTTCGTTGCCATCACCCCCACCACCAGTGGCGATAAAGAAAGCCTCCAGTAGTATGCGTCAAACCAAGGATGCACCTCCAGGTGAACCTGAAATGAGACTGGGCTCAAGTGCCAGCTACGGGAGAGGTCACGTGAATCTTCCGAGCGCCGACGCCGTGCCCGAACGTGTTGCGGTGACAGCAGAACCCGCTTCGCACCTGCAATCATCAGCACCGCCTCGAATCGACAGAAGCGATTCTCATTTTCTCCCGCCAATTCAGCACTATTCGGCGTCTGAGTCGTTTGCCAGTGGCACTGCCTCTCCAATCCCCGTAAGCCCCTCAGGAAGTGCCATTAGACGAACGGGCTCTTCACACCCCCGCTATGGATCCGATAACGGCGCATCACGCGTAGATGGAACCAGTGTTCCAGACACTGCAAGATCGTGGGATAGAACGGGTGACTTACCCCCGCCTCCTAAGGCGTTTGCTCCACGCGATCAACCTTCGAACAAAGTTTTGGCGCAGCCTAGAGCCAGTTCGGAAGGATCTTCCCTTTCTACACCATATGTTTCACCGGCGAGAGAAAAGGGAGATTTGGCGGACAGCCCCGGTCATGGAACGACACGGAAGGAAGGTATGTGCACGTCTACGTCTGTCATTTTGCGCAGAGTCGTTGATTTCTTCATTAGTCTCACATAGAAGCTTAACCACGCAGGGTCGAAGTATAAAACCCACTTTGCTGGCAGCGGAGGCTTTTGAGGGACATGGCGACAACCTTCGCGACTCGCCGCCGCTGTCCCATTCTTTAGCAGTGCGTCAAGGTCAAGGTGGCCCTGCTGCGAAGAGAGAGCCATCATCAAGCGCGAGTATTTCAAGGGAGATGTCTCAGATGCCCGTGGATAGTCGTACGCGCAAGAAAACTCCTTCAGATCGCATAGAACATAGCCATCCATCATCCTCTAGTCCATCCGGACATCACACACACACCGACAGTACTACATACTCGGATTTCCCAACAAGTAGCCGGGATGAGCCCGGTCATTCAGAGCCAACGAGGCAAGAGGGCGCAGAGGGCGGACGCCGGCAGGGAGGCGGCATCTCAAGAAAGACAACCGAAACCCTACGCTCGCCTCCTACACCCGATCGACCTCCTAACAAACCTTTAGAGGCTACTGACGCAAATTCTCTCCCTCCCACACGACTTGATTCACCAGCGAAAAAAAGCCGGGAAATGACGGCCAGCTTCACTGATAGAACCATACCGAAAGAAGGTATGTGCACGTGCAAATCCGTCATTTTTTTCTCTGCTGCTGATTCTCTCTTAAGTCTTGAAGAGTAATTCAAGCACGCAAATTCGAAGACAAGAATCCACTTTGCCAGCACGGGGGTCGACCGAGGGACATGCTCTCAACCTTCGTGACCCGTCTCCACCGCCTCTCCAATCTTCAACGGTGCGCCAGGGTGAAAGTGATCCTGTTTCTAAACGAGAGCCTTCATCAAGCAAGGCCATCTCAAGAGAGATGTCCCATACAGCCACGGACAGTCGTACGTGCATATCATCTCCTCTCGATCGCATAGAAAATAGCCAGCCGTCATCCTCGCCAAGTCTACCTTCCAATCGCACCCCCGCTACCAGTAGTGCACACTCGAGTGTCCCAACGAGCAGGATTGAACCAAGTCTCTCGGGGCCAACGAGACCAGAGAGCATGGGGGATCAGGGAAAAGCTCAAGACCGTGGACAGCATGGAGGTGGTATCTCAGAAACGATAGCCAGAGTGTTACCCCCTCCTCCCACCGAGGCGTTGTCTTCTCGCCTCGAACATCCCTCAAACAAAACATTGGTAGCTCCAAATGCAAAGGCTCTCCCTCCCACACTACTTGACTCACCGCTTGAAAAGCCCTTGGATATGATGGGTAGCTCTAGTGATAGAACAACAAGGAAGGAGGGTATGTGTACGACTAAATCTGTCATTTTTTTCTGTTTCTGATCCCCTGGTAAGTCTCAGATAGTGGTTCAAGCATGCAAGGTCGAGGACTGGAATCCACATTACCAGCAGCGGGGCCCACGCAGGGACATGACGCCAACATTCATGACCCCTTGCTGCCACCCCCTCCTCCCCATTCTCCTGCGGCATTTCAAGGACAAGGTGATCCCGTTGCCAAAAAAGAATCCTCATTAAGCATGAGAATCTCAAGAGAGAAGTCTCAGACGCCCATGGATAGTCGTATGCGCATGAAATCTCCTTCAGATCCTGTAGAACATGACCATCCATCATCCTCTAGTCCATCCGGAAAACCTCACACACACTCCGACAGTACTACATACTCTGATATCCCAACAAGAAGCCGGACTGAACCGGAGCCAACGAGGCAAGAGGGCGCAGAGGGCGGTAGACAAATTGGAGACGGTCGACAGCAGAGAGGCGGCATCTCAAGAAAGACAACCGAAGCAATACCTTCTAAGACATCGCCTTCTCCACCCGATGAGGTTCCCAACACAGCTTTGGCAGGCCCTAGTGCAAGCTCTCTCCCTCTCACACTACTTGATTCACAGGCAAAAAAAAGCCGGGATATGCTGACTAGCTCCAGTGATAGAACTGCACGGGATGAGGGTATGTGTATATCTCAGACTCGGTTTTCTCTGTCATTTATGCCCTGATTCGCTCGCAAGTCCCAGATAGTATCTCAAGCATGCAGGTTCGAACATCAGAACCCACTTTCTCAGCCGCAGACCCCACCGAGGGACATGGCGTCATCCTGCCGCCGCCGCTTTCCTATTCTTTTGCAGCGCGTCAAACTCAAGGTCAGCCAGTGGCCAGCGGAGAGCCTTCACCAAGCATAAGAGAGAATTTTCAGACACCTTTGCCGCCAGTTCGCATAGGACATAGGAGCGGGACTGGGACCAGTCATTTGGAGTCGATGAGGCTAGAGGCTGCGGGGAGTGATGGAAGTGAGGGACAAGCTGGAGGTGGTGGACAGCAAGGAGGAAATAACATGGCAAGAGAGTTACGTCCGGAGACCGCGGGACGCAATATGCCCTTAAACACTGAGCCTCCTAAAAAAGCGCCAATGCAGTTGGCCTCTCCAAGTCGATCTGGAAAGCCCCAAGAAGGTGGAGGATCGAGGGATGTGGCCGAGTCGTCCAAACGGGGCTTGGTTCGTTTCGCACCCACTCCGACAACGTCCTCAACTACGGAAATGGGCATGCAGTTTTCAGGTATGCGTATACCGAGCCCATCGTGCTTCTGTATCGCTGATTCCATCGTTAGGGTTAATTTATGAAATTAGCCCGAGTGTCAACAGAAGTAGCACACTGCAGGATCAGCCTCTCCCTCGTGAATCCGTGAGGGCTCAAGGAAACCCCATTGAGCAAAGCACACCCTCGTCAGCTACTCGCGGGATACCAACAATGCAAGCATCGCAGCATTATGCTCGGGCACTTGAACCCGAGTTTCCAAACCAGTCGACCTTCCTGAGTCAACCAGCCATGTCTAGACGGCGAAAACCACAGCGTAGATGTTGCCTGGGCGCTGCCGCGACGAATATGGAACTTATCAACGAGGCTTCAGGTATGCATACACCGACGCCTGTTATGTTTCTGTGTTGCTGATTCCATTCTGTCGGTGACTGCCTCACATACAGCGGGAGGCAGCTGCTGTTTTTGATGTTGCAGATCTTGTTGTCCTTACCGAAGGGACTAGGAACAATCACAACTGTCAATACTACTTACTGCTCGTGACACTGTCACGTTAGGTTCGCGATATCATGATGGAATATCCACTGAAGAGCCGTTATGAGTGAGAGGCTGCCCACCCACGGCAACCAAGAAATTTATCACGAAAAACATCTCATCATTCCAGAGCGACTAATGGAGCTGTATAGATGAGAACCATTCCGAGGTTTCAATACACCCTCGGGCTCTTTGTCGGCTACACAGATAAGGTGGGTAGGAAACAAGGTAGGAAAAGGACTCGGGAGACACCGTCAACATGTGCAAAGCATTTACTGATAAACACTTGATCCCAGAGGATGACGAAAGGGGGACTATTAATAAGCTATTGTGAGCGCCTGTTGACATCAGAGGTGGGAACCTCGATGATATTGTTTTTACCAGACTCGGAGTGTCATGGGCTTTGTACTACTTGCAAACACATGCAAATGGATTGTGACACTCTAGCCAAGGAATTGCAAGTGCGCTGTGCGTCTTGGACCTCGGGTACATTCTGTCTTTCTGGAGATGTGAAATAATTCTATTTCTAATGCGATGTCTACAATGTCCCGTTGCTGGAGGTGGCAAGGGAGGTGGATATGAAATGGTCCAGGGTAAGCAGAGTATAGAATGTCGTAGAACGTCCGGATATATATACAAGAGGTTATCTCTCAGCTATGGTATGGGGGGGAATTACACATAAATACTACATATATCAAGCTCAGTGGGAATATCGATGCTCAACGTCGAGCCTAGATACTCGATCATCGACACTGGACGGTAAACCCAGACTTCTCCCGCCCGTAGCTTGGCGAGGTCATATGAATTCTGTTTGGGAGTGTGCCCCGGCGACTGCTCGACGACTGTCAAAACACCAACATCGACAGGGTTTATACCTTTTCCATCTGCGACAACGCAGCGGGGGACAGTATCTCGAACAAGCACAGAAGTATGATCAGGGTTGCCTAGGGCAGTGTAGGCACCCTTCTGTGGCTTGTCAATACGCACCGAGCGCCACTCGACAATGTCACCCCTGCGGAGTCGGTCATCCCCACCACGCCATTTACACCTACCCATCCCGGGTTTTCCATAGAAGATTAAATGTCCGTGTGCGCGAGAGGTGCTCGGAACCGGGGCATCCGGCCCAGAAAAAGAGGCAGCATATTTGAGCCCCTTGTCCGCAACATCCCAACACTCGCCGTAGGCCACGGGCCGACCGGATGCCGCGGCCTTGTCGGCAAATTCTGCCACAGCCGCGCCGTGGGTTTCTGCTGCTCGTTGCAGTGCAGCACCAGACATTGGCTTGGGGCATAGCCGAAAGCGTGCCCAGCGCTCGATGCTTCCATTTCCATATTTCACCGAGTACCAGCACATGCTAAGGTCTGCGAAACGAATTACCCCACGTACGGTCTTGATACCGCCCTCGGAAACGACTTTAGCCTTGTAACTTATCTCCAAGGGTTCCATTAAGTGTGGTGGGATCGGTGGGTCGGAGGCATACCACTCGGTGTCCCAATGTGTGATGGGATGCATGAACAATGCAAAGTCGGCGGCGGCGGAGCCATTCTCTGTAAGTGGAGGGAACGACATCCGGAGGCTGGCTAGTACAGTAGTGCATGAGGTGTTACCTCCCTGCCGTCCACCATCTCCAGTTCGTCCACCATCCCCTGCGCGCTCTGGCCTCGTTGACCCCGAATGACTGGGGTCAGCCCGGCTTCTTGTTGGGGTATCCGACTGTGAAACATTGTCGGTGTGTGTGAGAGGTTGTCCGGATGGGGTGGGATGAGCTGGACTTCGAGAACGGGTGGGACGAGGTGGATTAGGAGGATGGGCAGGACTAAGTGGGCTGGAAGGACGGGCGGGACGAGGTGGACTAGGAGGATGGGTGGGGCGAGGTGGACTAGGAGGATGTGCAGGACGACCAAGTGGACTAGATGGACGGGCAGGGCCGAGTGGACTGGAAGGACGGGCAGGATGAGGGGGACTAGGAGAATGGGCGGGACGAGGGGGACTGGGAGGATGGGTGGGACGAGGTGGACTGGGAGGACGGGCAGGACGAGGTAGACTAGGAGGATGGGTGGGACAAGGTGGACTGGAAGGACGGGTGGGACCAAGTAGACTGGAAAGGCGGGTAGGACCAAGTGGGCTGGACGGACGGGCGCGAGGTGGACTGGAAGGACGGGTGGGACCAAGTAGACTGGAAGGACGGACGGAATGAGGTGGACTAGGAGGACGGGCAGGACGACCAAGTGGACTAGGAGGATGGGCAGGACGACCAAGTGGACTGGAAGGACGGGCAGGACCAAGTGGACTGGAAGGACGGGCAGGATGAGGTGGACTAGGAGAATGGGCGGGACGAGGTGGACTAGGAGGATGGGTGGTACGAGGTGGACTGGGAGGATGGGCGGGACGAGGTGGACTGGGAGGACGGGCAGGATGAGGTGGACTGGAAGGGCGGGCAGGACCAAGTTGACTGGAAGGATGGGCTGGACGACCAAGTGGACTGGAAGGACGGGCTGGACGAGGTGGACTAGGAGAATGGGTGGGACGAGGTGGACTGGAAGGACGGGCGGGACGAGGTGGACTGGAAAGATAGGTGGGACGAGGTGGACTGGAAGGACGGGTGAGACCAAGTAGACTGGAAGGACGGACAGGACGAGGTGAACTGGGAGGATGGGTGGGACGAGGTGGACTGGAAGGATGGGTGGGACCAAGTGGACTGGGAGGACTAGCAGGATGGACAGGACTGGGGGCCACAGTAGTGCCGCCATGGAGATCACCGGGTCTACCTCGACGCACCACTGATGATAGGAGAGGCGGCGGTGGCGGGTCACGAACGATGACACCAGGTCGCTCGGTCGACACCGCCGCTGGGGAAATGGCTTCTAGTCGTCGAACCTGCGTGCTTGAATTACTATTTAAGACTTTACGGGAAAATCAGCAACACAGACAAATGACATATTTACCCGTACACATACCTTCCTTCGGTGTGGTTCTATCAGTGGAGCTGGATGGCATATCCAAGCTTTTCTTTACTGGTGAATCGAGTAGTGTGAGAGGGAGAGAACTTGCACCAGTGGCCTCCAAGGCTTTGTTCGAAGGCTTCTCGGGTGGAGAATTAGCAGGTGGCGGGCGTAAGGCCTCGATTGTCGTCCTCGAGACACCACCCCCTCGTTGTCCACCACCCCTGACGCTCTCTGGCCTCAAGGACTCAGAATGAGCGGATTCCACCTTGCTTTTTGTTGGAGCACCCGAGTATGTACTGTTGGCGTGCGTATGAGGTTGTCCGGACGGACTTGGTGAGGACGAAGGATTTATGCGATCTGCCGGAAAGTTTGTGCGTTCACGACTTTCCATGGATGTCTGAGATCTCTCTCTTGAGATTCCCAGGATTGACGAAGGCTCCTTTGGAACAGGGTCGCCTTGACCTTGACGCACTGCGAAAGAACTGGGAGGCGGCTGCAGGCCATTAATTTTGGCGCCAAGTACCTCGGCCGACTCGGCGACTGATGAACGGGGTTCTGGTCGAACCTGCATGCTTGCGCAACTATCTGAGACTTACAAGTGGATCGGCGAATCAGCGACAGGAGAAAAAAAAAAGGCAGATTTTAGACATGCCCATACCTTCCTTCCGTGTTGTTCTATCACCAGAGCTGGCAGGCATATCACGGCTTTTTTTTGCTGGTGAATCAAGTAGTGAAGCAGGGCCCGCCGAAGCTTTGCTGGGACGTTGATCAGGTAGTGAAGACAACGCCTTAGTAGGAGCCAGTTGTATGGCTTCGGTTGTCTTTCTTGAGATGCCGCCTCCTTGCCGTCCACCGTCTCCAGGTTGTCCACCACCTGCACCCTCTGGCCTCGTTGACCCCGAATGACCGGGCACATTCCGGCTTTTTGGTTGGATATCCGAGTATGGAGCACTGTCGGTGTGTGTGTGTGTTTGTCCGGACGGGATTTGTGAGGATGATGAATGGCTATGTTCTTTGCGATCTGAAGGTGATTTCGTGCGCGGAGGGCCATCAACGGGCTTCTCCCTTGAAATGACCGTGCTTGATGATGGCTCTCTTTTCGCCGAAGGGTCACCTTGACCCTGACGTACTGCTAAAGATCGACCCTGCGTGGTTGAGCTACTATGTGAAACTAACGATCAAATCAGCAACATCGCAAATCACAGATTTAGACGTACACACACCTTCCTTAGGTCTCGTTCCATCACTGGCGCTGTCCGTCGTTTCTCCTTTTTTTTTCGCCAGTGTATCATGTGGTGCAGAAAGGGAAGGTTTTCCAGCACTGGCACTAGGGTCCACTAAATTTTTGTTTGAAGGTTGGTCGCGCGGAGAAGACAACGCCTTAGAAGGAGGCGGAGGTGAGCCACCCCGTGATCTCGCAGTGTCTGGAACACTGGCCCCATCTGCGCGTGATGCGTCGTTAACAGATCCACGGCGAGGGTCTGAGGAGCCTGTTCGTCTAATCACACCACGCTCAGGCACGGCAGTCGGAAGATCCACGTGATTTCTCCCGTTGTTGGCACTTGAGCCAAGTCTCCTTTCAGGTTCAATTGGGGGTGTGTCCTTCGTTTGACGCATACCACTGGAAGTCCTCTTTAACGCTGGAGGAGGAGGTGGTGGTGACGACAACGAAGACGCGGATGGAGCTCCCCATGGCAAATGTAACGAAGATGACCCCACAAAGGACTGGACGGAAGGACCCCGATCCTCCATTCGAGAGTTCGCATGTATTTCACGGTGTGGGTCCTTGTGTGCGTCGGAAGATCTAGACTTACTCGCCTCTGCGACTTCTGGATGACTTGAGGAACCATCACCACCAGTCTTTCGCGATGTCCGCACAAGTTGTACGTTCTGAGGAGAAACTGGGATAAGTGGGGGAGTATACTCATCCAATAGCAAGGTTGTAGACCGAGATATAAAGCCTGGGCTCTCACGTTGCATCGTACCGGGGACATTTGCTGTGAGTCTACTGTACGACTTGGAAACGGGTATGGCACGCGTTGCTTGGGTTCGTGGATCGTCAGCACCAGTGAAAGGCTGCGGAAGATGACCCCTGTTAAGAACAGGTATTGACTATACGCGAGGACTCACCTGCGAAGGTCGGTGCTGTGCTCCGGCCTCCACATCGAGCCTGTTGGCGCCTCCAGGCCGAGGTGTCATTTGAGGAAGGCCTGAGGATTCTACTGAGGAGCCAGTAGGATCGGTACGTGCATAATAGTGACCACCTGTAATGCCCTCAAGGCGCTCGCTCAAAGACCCCCTTCTTCCTCTCGCATTATGTCCATGTTGTCTCGACGCCCCATTTGTCTGTTGGGAGTTGAGATCCTGGTTGACACATAATTCTGGAATGGAGAAACAAAACGAACCTGGGTAGGTGAAGTTGGCATAGTTTTTAGAGCCTCTTCTGGGCGGACTGATCCATTGAGGGTATAGGTAGTCATAGAACAAAGTGATGGCTACACTCGACGAATGAGTCCGCTCGAATATGGGGAGGGCTAGGGTAGCGTCGACGGGCCATGCTGATTACTCGTGGCCCGTTAGCGCTATCGTTCTCATGATGCTGTTCCTACAGCAGTAATCAGCGAGGCACTCCCTTCCTCGGAGTCCCAAAAGAGTGATAAATTACGTCCAAAAAGGCCCAATTTCGGCACTCGACGTGCAGGCTTCAGCAGGGCTTTCCAAGAAACGAGGGTGCGTTCGGAAGTCAAAGGACCATGAGGTAAGTCAAGTAAAAGCAGTACATCAGACAAGAACCTGACTCGGAGGACATTAGGCCCGGGGTTGCCCCACATAACTTATGCATCGGATATGTATCACGTGCCGTCAAACATATTACGGTCGCGGTGCATTCGGATGTAGGTACTAGCTATACCCGGAACCGTCCCCATCACCGCAACGCATTAATAGATTCTAGAGCAACTCGGACACTGTATCATGATCCGGAACCATTACCGGGTTTCAATGCATCTTCTTTGCCGTATAAACTGATACAGTATTCGTAGCGGATAAACGAAGTGGATAACATGAGAACGGCATACAGTATGTCTACACCCGAGAACGCGACAGCCGTCATGGTGATCACACCGTTCGACAACTTGAACGCGGCTAGTAGTTGCCATATTTGGGATCGCCGTCGTGGCCATCCCGCTGACACTCGGACTCGGAGCTCGGAAGTCGGAACGACCCATCCCAGGTTAGCCAGTCCAGTGTTATAACTTGTTGCCCGCTTGGTTGCCCGCTTATCTTTTCTTTTATCTTTTATCTTGTGAACTTCAGTTTCCCCCAATCTAAATTTGATAGATACAGTGTGCTCTCATTTCTCTCATCGATGCCATGCTGTGTTGCCATTGGCCCATTGGTTTTCTCTGTTCTCGCCCCACTTCTTGGCGACTCCCAGGACTAATCTAGCCGAGCGCCAATTACTAGCTGACAGGTCAAGATCCCGCCTTCATCTAGACCCGAAGCTTGATATATATGGCCCCCACTACAATTTGGGGTCCGACATCCCTTCATGCCCGTAACGACCTGTACTGCACGTCACTGTGAAACGACCGTCTCAATGATTGACTTTAACTTGTCGCTGAACATTTGGGCCGATGACGGCGTTCAAGCGGCGTTCCTCCTCTTAGACAAATACGGTGCGAGGGCGTAGACGCTGGAGAGATGGGCAAGTGAAGCATGAGCGCAACTTCGGTAGGTGATATGTATACAACCTCTTGTACAAAGCATCTGATATCCTATGACAGGTGCCGATATTTCAGCATCTCAGTATGCGCCTTGCCCTTTCATGTTCAAAGATCGTGTAGATGAAAACTTGCCTGTCCCTCTCTCTGAACATGATTTGTTTATTCCTCCTTCCAAAACCAGTCCCACCGTATCTTGTTTTGGGGGCCGACTCGATGCGAGCATTCGTAGCCCGTCATCGCTGCGCACAATTTCCAGCTGGCAAAGCAGCCTTCACCGCGATGCAAGGAACCAAAATCAAGTCACGACATGACAGCGAAGATACGAACGCTCACAAGCAGCGTGGCGGAGTGCTAGCATCCCGTTCTCAATACCCTTTGTCCAGCAATATGAAGCATCCCGTGAATCTTCCTGATATTTTTCACATGCGACGACAGCGTCAGTGACGGACGGAAATAACAACCAAAGTAGTAGCCAGAGCAGTTCCTCCAGCACATGCCAATCGTCTTTCGGTGACTGCGTACCTGTAAGACTCTCTAACGCGAGCGTACTCGAGCGTAGATAGTCTGTAATAGATTAGATTTTACTGATATGACTTTAAAACGCCTTCAAGAGTGTCACACAATGGAACCAGCCTAATCTTGGGTTCTGATTGTGAAAACTATGTAGAAGGGTAAGTCTGCCTTTCACCAGTGAAGGCAGGCGATATATGTACACGCTATACTACCCTAGATCTACGGTAATTCTGACTCAATCTTGTCGCGATCCTTTGGGATCGCTCCGCACTTCCATATGGTTTTCAGTGTGATCGCATGATCCCCATGCTCCTTAGTATTCCAGGGTAGCTGAAATTTTATTAATTGCAGTTCTCCCCATTGGGGTGTACTGCCAGATTCAATGTGTAACGCTAGCAGTGGTGTAGCGTTGTTCCTCTCCTGTTATCTAGGCGGACCGGGCCGTCCGTGCCGTAGGCACCCTGATCATGGTTATCGATGGATCCCATTGTTTTCGTCATATGCCCATGGGGCATAAGCAATATAATTTAATTTAATGCATCCTCACTTCAATATGCATCATAGTTATTCCTGATCGTGAGGACTGACGACCTCGCGTTCTCTATTGACTCAGGTCCGACACGGGCTCGGTCCGGATGACCGCTCGCGCGCGCTGACACATCGAAGCGTCGGCCGACGCTTGGGCAACCTCGAGCCAGCCCGGGAAATATAATAGCTTTTGGATCTTCGATCTTAAGCAGTGGTAATTTATTAGTTCACGCGCTCGCATATGAGTCAACGAGTGAGTCGACTTTTATTAAGGTAAGGTGACCTTTAGGGCCACCTTACAGTACCATTCCCCTCAACTTCGGAGGAATCATATCCGTCTCCATACTCTGCCGATGCCATCGAAGTGTTTCAGGCACTGCCAGATAAAGGCGGGGCATGCCATTTACAAGGCCGTCAGAAGTGCGGAGATATTCTCGAAACCAGATCCAGGTCACTTTCTTGGTGGCGTAGATGGGACAAGTACGAGTTCTGGTGATACCTTTGTGTCAACTGCACACAGGACACGTAGACTACACTCCATGCGACGTGTCTGGGGTTGGGCGAAGTCCTCTACTCGGCGCAGGTTTTTGACCATGTTTTCTAAGGAGTGGGCTCCTCGCTTTGATGGCAACTTTGTGGAGTATGATATCCCATGTCTTGCATACATCTCGTGCCTGTGGTGAGTCTGGTGACTTTGAACCGTGGGAAAATACTATCTCCCTTTTAGTCCGTCAACTAAAATGCGGCCCTCACCCTCCTTCAAGTCATAGAATTGGTAGCTCGCTCATTGTGGGGTCGAAGCCTATAGCAACTGTTTAAGAACTAATTATTCGACGGCCCGGGAGCATGGCAAATCGCATTTCCGGATTTAGATATCGTTGTGAATCCCCAGAATACCTCCAGAAGGAGTCCTCTCATCTGCATTTCTCTCTCCCCCCTCAACGTCCGGGACGATGAAAATTATCATGTAGTCAGGTATACGTGTACCGAGCCTGTTGTGCGTCTGTGTTGTTGATTTCATTGTGACGATCAGTGAATGACCCTTGGTCAGCCTCCCCCGACCAATCCAATCTAGGTAGAAAGCGGGACATTCCTGGTAACTCCTCAGATCACGAAGGTGGGATGGACACAGAGACTCCGGTGGTCTCCCCAATGGTCTCCCCCACGATCCCCTCAGCAGTTGTGGTTTTGTCCATCCCCTCAGTCCTGTCCATCCCGCTCGCCCTCCCAGTCCACCTCGTTCCACCCCCTCCCCCGAATCCCACTGATAGTGGCGGCAGCTGCTGCAGCATACTTATGTGACTGGTACATGGAACGTGCCCACTCGGACGTGATTTATCCCACTTTTGGGAGGAAAGGAGGGCCTTCGTGAGCACTGAGCGCTGCTGTCGAAGCAGCGTTATCGACACGGAAAGCCACAAGTACTCAGCACGCCTGAATCCGATGATACCTCGTCTGGCTTCACTTCGTATTCCCGCGACAGCTGGTCAAAATCTGCGTCAGGATAGTCATTCGCTCCGATTACGAAGTGAATGTGTAGCTGAGCGCTATTCTTATTTTCATTTTATGTCAACTGTTGATGTCAAATATTTGTGACATGCTGATTACTGGGTGATTGAGAATAATGAGACTCATCATATGCATCCATTTCTCATACTGTAGAGTAACCTTGGGTCGCGGTGATGACAATGCATTTTACGCACATCTACTGGTTAGTGTGGGAAAAACATACTCATTATGAGGTGGTGAGAAAACCGTATCTGACCCCGAATGAGTGAAGATACGTACGTATACAAAACAGATGCTCCGCACGGAAAGTCCAGAAAACGCCCATGGGAAAGAAACCACGAACCGTGCCGTAATCCGCACAGGTAAATTTGAATACCTTGCAAGGGCACAACTTCACATTCGAGGCCGCTTGACAAGCTGTGTAGGCGCAACACTATACACTGATACGGGTTTAGAAGATTCAAACGCACAACGTAGCACATGACATCGGATGCACTGAAGACGCATGTTTGATGGCATGTTGTTAGCCGGATTCATGTAAGTAGTCCAGTAAAGGGGAGATTTCAAGTCCAACCTTCCCTCCCTCGCATACAGTATATTTCACTACTGGCTTGGCTCGTTCCTTGGGCTTTTGGTCAAGGCTTTGGTGACAGCTGATGCGTCTTGTCGGACTCCGATATCACTCCTCTTTTGGGAAGAAAAGAGGGTTTCAGTGAGTGCTGCTGTCAAAGTTGCATGTTAAAACAGACGGCGCTAACATGCCTCGAGTAATGAGCATGGCTCCTCAATGCTACCCTAGCCCTTAGCATATTTGAGCGAACCCCGACAGCCCTCCCCAGGTATCACCATCACCTGGTTCCATGGATATCCCCATTATACCAGACAAAGAAACCCGACAAACTCTTCCAAATCCACGCCAGGATGACGACGGAATGATGGATCTGGGCTCTCAACAGGCAAACGATGAACCCGCGAGGCAAAGTGAACTCCATGCGAGGGTCGAGGCTAGAAGGGTGCCTTTGAGAGAACGCCTTGAGGGTACTACAGGTGTTAGCTCCGCGGCAGCTTTCGTCGAAGAATCGCGGGTCAGGGAAACGACTCCTGCACGTAGCAATGCCCCAGCAGCGGCCTCAGGCCACCTTCGACCAACAGCTCGGCGTGGAGATACCATCGAACTCGATGCGAAAGCCGATGCACGGAGTCGATCTGTACAGGTGAGTCCTCGCGCATGATAAATACCTGTGCTTGTGATTCTAACAGGGGTTATCTTCCGCAGCCTTCCACTGATGCTGGCGATCCACGAACCCAAGTAGCGCGTGCCATACCCGTCTCCAAGTCGTACAGTAGACTCACAGCAAATGTCCCCGGTACGACGCAACGTGAGAGTCCAGACTCCATATCACGGTCTACAACCTCGCTACTGGACGAGAAGAATCCTACACCTATCCCGGTTTCTCCTCAGAACATACAGATTGTGCGGACACCGCGAAAGACTGGTGGTCACCCAGAAGCCATGGAGATGAGTAGGTCTTCCGATGCACACAAGGACCCACTACATGCCAAATCTCGAATGGAGGATCGTGTATCTTCCATCCAGTCCCTTGCGGAGTCATCTTCGTCACATCTGCCACGGAGAGCTCCATCCACGCCTTCGTTGCCATCACCCCCACTACCAGTGGCGATAAAGAAAGCTTCCAGTAGTATGCGTCAAACCAAGGATGCACCTCCAGGTGAACCTGAAATGAGACTTGCCACCTACGGGAGAGGTCACGTGAATCTTCCGAGCGCCGACGCCGTGCCCGAACGTGTTGCGGTGACAGCAGAAGCCGCTTCGCACCTGCAATCATCAGCACCGCCTCGAATCGACAGAAGCGATTCTCATTTTCTCCCGCCAATTCAGCACTATTCAGCGTCTGAGTCGTTTGCCAGTGGCACTGCCTCTCCAATCCTCATAAGCCCCTCAGGAAGTGCCATTAGACGAACGGGCTCTTCACACCCCCACCATGGATCCGATAACGGCGCGTCACGCGTAGATGGAACCAGTGTTCCAGACACTGCAAGATCGTGGGATAGAACGGGTGACTTACCCCTGCCTCCTAAGGCATTTGCTCCACGCGATCAACCTTCAAACAAAGTTTTGGCGCAGCCTAGTGCCAGTTCGGAAGGATCTTCCCTTTCCACACCATATGTTTCACCGGCGAGAGAAAAGGGAGATTTGACGGACAGCCCCAGTCATGGAACGACACGGAAGGAAGGTATGTGCACGTCTATATCTGTCATTTTGCGCAGTCGTTGATTCCTTCATTAGTCTCACATAGAAGCTTAACCACGCAGGGTCGAAGTATAAAACCCACTTTGCTGGCAGCGGAGGTCTTTGAAGGACATGGCGACAACCTTCGTAACTCTCCGCCGCCGCCCTATCCTTTAGCAGCGCATCAAGGCCAAGGTGACCCTGCGGCGAAAAGAGAGCCATCACCGAGCGTGAGTATTTCAAGGGAGAAGTCTCAGACGCCCATGGATAGTCGTACGCGCAAGAAAACTCCTTTAGATCGCATAAAACATAGCCATCCATCATCCTCTAGCCCATCCGCTCAACCTCTCACACACGCCGACAGTGGGGTATACTTAACCCCAACAAGTAGCCAGACTGAACTCGAGCCAATGAGGCAAGAGGGCGCAGAGGGCAGTGGACAAATTGGGGACGGTGGACGGGAGGGCGGCGGCATCTCAAGAAAGACAACCGAAACCATACGCTCGCCTACCAGGGCATTGTCTCCTCCACCGGATCAACCTTTATCAAGCAAGGGCATCTCAAGAGAGATGTCCCATACAGCCACGGATAGTCGTACGCGCATATCATCTCCTCTCAATCGCATAGAAAATAGCCAGCCGTCATCCTCGCCAAGTCTACCTTCTACTCGCACCCCCGCTAGCAGTAGTACACACTCGAGTATCCCAACGAGCAGGGCTGAACCAAGTCGCTCGGGGCCAACGAGACCAGAGGGCGTGAGGGATGAGGGGAAAGCTCGAGACGGTGGACAGCATGGAGGTGGCATCTCAGAAACGATAGCCAGAGTGTTACCCCCTCCTTCCACCGAGGCATTGTTCTCTCGCATCGAACATCCAGATAGCTCTAGTGATAGAACGACAAGGAAGGAGGGTATGTGTGCGTCTAAATCTGTCAATTTTCTCTGTTTCTGATCTCCTCGTAAGTCTCAGATAGTGGTTCAAGCATGCAGGGTCGAGGACTGGAATCCACATTACCAACAGCGGGGCCTACGCAGGGACATGGCGTCAACCTTCATGACCCCTTGCTGCCACCGCCTCCTCCCCATGCTTCTGCGGCATTTCAAGGACAAGGTGATCCTGTTGCCAAAAAAGATCCCTCATCAAGCATGAGAATCTCAAGAGAGAAATCTCCGCCCATGGATAGTCGTATGAGCATGAAATCTCCTTCATATCCCGTAGAACATAGCCAATCATCATCCTCCAGTACATCCGGACAACCTCACACACACACCGACAGTGCTACATACTCGGATATCCCAACAAGAAGCCAGACTAAACCCAGTCATTCGGAGCCAACGAGGCAAGAGGGCGCAGAGGGCGGTAGACAAATTGGAGACGGTGGACAGCAGAGAGGCGGCATCTCAAGAAACACGAGCGAAGCAATACGCCCGCCTCCTACGACATCGCCTTCCCTACCCGATCAACCTTTTAGCACAGCTTTGGCGGGCCCTAGTGTAACTTCTCTCCCTCCCAGACCACTTGACCCACCATCAAGAAAAAGCCGGGATATGCTGACTAGCCCCAGTGATAGAACTACACGGACGGAGGGTATGTGTGTCTCAGACTGCCGTTTTTCTCTGTCCCTGACGCGCTGATTCGCTGGTAAGTCTCAGATAGTAGCTCAAACATGCAGGTTCGACCATCAGAACCTACTTTCTCGGCCGCAGACTCCACCGAGGGAGATGGAGTCAACCTTCGTGACCTGCCGCCGTCGCTTTCCCGTTCTTTTTCAGCGCGTCAAGGTCAAGGTGACCCGGTGGTCAGCGGAGAGCCTTCGTCAATCATAAGAGAGAGTTCTCAGACACCTTCGCCGCTAGTTCGCATAGAAGATAGAGGCAGTCATTTAGAGTCGATGAGGCCAGAGGCTGCAGGGACTGATAGAAGTGAGAGACAAGCTGGAGGAGGTGGACGGCACGGAGGAAATAATATGGCAAGAGAGATAAGTCCGGTAACCGCGGGACGCGATATGCCCATAGACACTGAGCCTCCTCGAACCTCCCCAATGCAGTTGCCCTCTCTGAGTCGATCTGGAGGGCCGCTAGAAGGTGGAGGATCGAGAGATGTGGCTGAGTCGTCCAGACGGGCCTTGCGTCATTTCGCACCCAATGCGACAACGTCCTCAACTAGGGAAATAGGCATGCAGATTTCAGGTATGCGTATTCAGAGCCCATCGTGCTTCTGTGTCGCTGATTGCATCGTTAGGGTCAATTTATGGGTTGGGGGACCCAATCGCAGCAACGCAAATTAGCGTGAGTGGCGACAGAAGTAGCAGCCCGAGGCAACCCACTATGCCTGGACGGCGTGAGCCATCAGAGCTACTGGGGCCACTGCATGAATCACAAAGTCATCCGGCAGGGCAGCCGTATGAACGTCATGAACCACCAAGTCGTGTGGATGAAACACCACGGCGTTCCCTTCCTTCATCCAATGACTCATCAGGGCTCCGATCGATCATGTGTTGTTGCTGCTTGGGTTCGTCCCATTCCGATTCAGATGAGGATACTGTCGAGGAGTTTGAGGGCTCGGGACGTGGTCTAGGCAATATGACGACGGATATGGGAATTATCAGAGGGGAAAAAAGTGACTCAGGAATATGTGCACAATTTTTGGAATGCTGTTGTTATTGTTGCATATTTTTTTGTCCTTCCTGCAGGGACTGCATCAGGAAATCGTTCAAATAGTAAAATTTATGCTATTGAATGCCAGTCAAATCTAGGTTAGCCTCGATCATATTGCTTGAGCTGTGTGTTGTTCAAGGAACCAGGGAAATGTATCCCTTCGCCCGACATGCTCCGAGACCAGCCGAGGGTACCGTATCTTACTACAAGCTGTACTACTTGCGAGCACATGCAAATGGACGTCGACTAGCCGACTAGCCTAGTTGCAAGTGCGCTGTGCGTCTTGAGCCACTTGGACATCGGCCGAATACGTCTGTCTTTCTGAAGATGAGAAATATTTATATTTCTAATGCGATGTGTAGTGTCCCCTGTTGCTGGAGGTGGATACGAAATGGCCCAGGGGGAAGCAGATTATAAAAAAACTAGAATATCTGGATACAGTATATATAAAAGAGGCTATCTCTGGCATGGGGAGTCACACATCAGTGATATCAATACTGCAGACATCAAGCCCTATGGGAATATCGATGCTCCACGTCGAGCCAAAGTAGTCGATCATCGACACCGGTCGGTAAACCCAGACTTCTCCCGCCCGTAGCTTGGCGAGATCATATGAATTTTGTTTGGGCGTGTGCCCCGGCGACTGCTCGATGACTTTTAAAACACCAACATGGGCAGGTTTTATACTTATTCCATCTGAGACAACGCGGCGGGGGACAGTATCTTGAACAAGGACAGCAGTGTGATCAGGGTTGCCTAGGGCAGCGTAGGCACTGCGCCCACACTTCTTTGCCTTGCGAATACGCACAGAGCGCCACTCAACAATGTCGCCCCTGCGGAGCCGGTCATCTCCACCACGCCATCTACCCGTCCCGGGTTTTCCGCAGAAGAGTAAATGGCCGTGTGCGCGGGAGGTGCTCAGAACCGGGGCGTCATAAGACCCGGAAAGAGAGGCCGCGTATTTGAGCCCCTCGTGTGCGACATCCCAGCACTCGCCGCTGTCCACGGGCTGGCCGGATGCCGCGGCATTTTCAGCAAATTCCGCCACAGCCGCGCCGTGGGTCTCCGCTGCTCGTTGCAGTTCAGCGCCAGACATGGGCTTGGGGCATTGTAGAAAGCGCGCCCAGCGCTCGATGCTTCCATTTCCATATTTTACCGAGTACCAGCACACGCTAAGGTCTGCGAAACAAATCACTCCACGTGCGGTCTTGATACCGGCCACTGGCACGGCCCGGGAGACGACGACTTTAGCCTTGTATCTTATCTCTAAGGGTTCCATTAAGTGTGGTGGGACTGGTGGGCTGGAGGTATACCACTCGGTGTCCCAAGGTGTGGAGGGGTGCATGAACAATGCAAAGTCGGCGGCGGCGGAGCCTTTCTCTGTAAGTGGAGGGAACGACATCTGGAGCTCGGTCTGGAGCTCGGCTAGTATAGTAGTACATGAGATGGAAAAAAAAACTGGACCATAGAGAACGGCGTACGGTCAAGCAAACAGTTGAATCCAAAAAAACGACATAGTCGATGAAACGGAGCCTTTCGCCCTGCCCCCGCAACTTCTTTTGCACCGTCGGTGTGTGTGGGGGTTTTTCCGGACGGACTTTGCGAGGATGGATGGCTATTTTCTTTGCGATCTGAAGGAGATTTCGTGGGCGTACGACCATAAATGGGCGTCTGAGACTTCTCCTTTGAATTAACCGTGCTTGATGATGGCTCTCTTTTCCCAGCGGGGTCACCTTGACCTTGACGCACCGCTAAAGAATGGGGCGGCGGCGGCGGGTCACGGAGGTTGTCGCCATGTCTCTCGGCGGGCTCCGCTGCTGGTTTTAGACTTCGACCCTGGGTGGTTGAGCTACTATGTGAAACTAACGAGGAAATCAGCGAAATCGCGAATCACAAATTTAGGCGTACACACCTTCCTTAGGTGTTGTTCCATCACCGGCGCTGTCCGTCGTTTCTTCAGCACCGGCACTACGATCTACCAGATTTTTGTTTGAAGGTTGGTCGCGCGGAGAAGATAATGCCTTAGAAGAAGGCGGGGGTAAGCCACCCAGTGATCTCGTAGTGTCTGGAACACTGGCACGACCTGCGCGTGACGCGTCGTTTTCAGATTCGGGGCGAGGGTGTGAGGAGCCTGTTCGTCTAATCACACCTCCTGGGAAACCTGAGGGGATTGGAGGGGCAGTGCCACTAGCAAACGACTCGGGCGGCTCATGTTGATTTGGCTGAAAACGGGAAGTGCTTCTGTCAATTTGAGGCGGCGCCGATGGATGCTGGTGCGAAAATCTTTCAGTACTGGCATTATGGTCCACCAAATTTTTGCTCGAGGGTTGCTCGGGTGGAGAAGAAAATGCCTTAGTAGGAAGCGGAGGAAAGGCTTCGGTTGTCTCCCTTGGAATGCCACCTCGCTGCTGTTTACTGCCTCCAGGTCGTCCATTACTCCCCACGTCCTCAGATATCATTGACTCCAAATGGCTCGATTCAGACCTTCTTGTTGGAATATCATCCACAGTAGTGCTGGGTGCTGGGCGAGTGGAATGTTTTCTAGACAGACTTGACGGCGACGGCGAATGGGTATGTTCTATGCGGCCTTGAGGAGACTTTATGCGCGTACGACTTTCCATGGGTGTCTGAGACTTCTCTCTTGAGATTCCCATGCTCGATGAGGGCTCCTTTTTTGCAACTGGATCACCTGTTCCTTGATGCACCCCAGAAGAATGGGGAGGCGGAGCCGGCGGCAAGGGTTCACCAAGGTTGACCCCATGTCCCTGGGCGGGTACCGCTGCTGGTAATGTTGGCTGTAGTCTTCGATCCTGCGTGCCTAGACCACTATCTGAGGCTTACGATTGGATCAATAACGGAGAAAAATGACAGATTTAGACGTGAACACACCCTCCTTCCGTGAGCTACTCATCAAGGGCTTATTTAGCGGGGAGTCAAGCCGTGTGGGAGGGAGAGCGTGTGCATCAGTTATGTTCGAAGGTGGCTCGGGTGGAGGAGACAATGTCTTAGTAGGAGGGGGTAACGCTTCAGCTGTCGTTGTTAGTATGCCACCTCCTTGCTGTCCACCGCCTCGAGTATTTCCACCATCTCCTGCGCCGTCTGGTCCCACTGACCCAAAACGACTGGGTTCAGTCCTGCTCTTCGGGATAGTCGAGTGTGCAGTGCTATTAGGGGTGTGGGTGGGAGGCAGTTTGGACAGACTTTGAGAGAACGACGGCAGGCCATTTTCTACGCGATCGAGAGGCGATTCTATGCGAAGACGACTGTCGGTGACTGTCTGGGACACCTCTCTTGAGATGCCTATGCTTGATGAAGGCTCTCGTTTAGAAACAGGGTCACTTTCGCCTTGGCGCACCGCTAAAGATTGGAGAGGCGGCCTTAACGGGTCACGAAAGTTGACATCCTGTCCTTCGGTCGGTTCCGCTGCTGGTCGAACCCGCGTACTTGATTCACCATCTAAGACTTACAAGGGAATCAGCAACAGGAAAAATGACAGGTTAACACATACACATACCTTCCTTTCGAGTGGTTCTATGACTCGTATCAGTGGCAGTGAAGCTGGCCGGCATCTCCCGGCTTTTGTTCGCTGATGAATCTAGTGTGGGAAGGAGAGAACGTGCATTACTGGCCTCCAAAGCTTTCTTGGAAGGTTTCTCGGGTGGAGGAGACCGTGCCTTGGCAGGAGGCGGGCGCAAAGATTCGGTTGTCATACCACCTCCCGGCTGTCCACCGTCTCCAGTTTGTCCACCACCCTCTGCGCCCTCTGGCCTCGTTGACTCCGAATGACTGGGCTCAGTCCGGCTTCGTGTTGGGATATCCGAGTATGTAGCTCTGTCGGTGTGTGAGAGAAGTTGTCCGGACGACAGACTTTGCGAGGGTGATGGATGGCTGTGTTCTATGCGATCTGGAGGAGATTTTATCCGCGTACGGCCATCCACGTTCGTCTGAGACTCCTCTTTTGAAATTCTCGTGCTTGACGATGGCCCTCTTTTCGCCGTACTGTCAGCTTGACCTTGACGCACCGCTAAAGAATGGGACGGCGACGGTGGGTCACGAACGTTGGCGCCATGTCTCTCGGTGATCTCCGTTGCCGGAAATATTCTTTGACCCTGAGTGGTTGAGCTATTATGTGAAACTAATGAGGCAATCAGCGACAGCGAATAATGACATACTCAGTCGTACACATACCTTCCTTCCGTGTTTTTTCATCACTGGGGTTGTCCGTCATATCCCACCTTTTTCTCACCAGTGAATCATGTGGTATGGATCTTTCCGCATTGGCACTAGGGTCCGCCAAAGTTTTGTTCGAATATTGGTCGCGCGGAGAAGGCAATGCCACAGTAGGAGGCGGGGGTGAGCCATCAGGGTCTGAAATACTGGCGCCGCCAGCGCGTGACGCGTCGTTACCAGACCTGTGGCGGGGGTATGAGGAGATTGTTCGTCTAATGGCACCTGTCAGACTTGAGTGATGTGCAGAGGCAGTGTCGCTGGCAGACAACTCGGAGGACACCACATGGTGTTGAATCGGCGGCTGAAAACGGGAAGTGCTTCTCTCGATTCGAGGCGGTGATGATGGATGCTGCTGCAGGGAAGTGGACTCTGCTGTAACGACACGCTCAGGCACACCGTCAGGCAGACGTCTCACGTGACTTCTCTCAGCGGAGGCTATTCCTCTACTGGTGTCGGAGCTGGCTGTAGATTTGGGAACAAATTCAGGTCTCCCGGACATTTCACCTGGGGGTATATCCTTAGTTGAGCGTATCCCACTGGTAGTTCTCTTCATCGCTGCTAGTGGCACGGAAGATGGTAACGGAGACACGGATGAAGTCCCAGGTGGCAAAGGTGGCGAAGAAACAGGGGAAGCCCCAGCAAGAGACTGGAAGGAATGGCCACGATCCTCTATTCGAAAGGTCGCATGGACTTCACGATGTGGGTTCTCTTGCGCATGGGGAGAGCTACTCGCCCCATGTGCTTCTGGAGGACCTAAGGAACCGTCACCCCCAGCCTTTCGCGATGTCCGCGCAATCAGGACGTTCTGAGGAGAAATGGGGATAGTTGGAAGGTTACGCTCGTCCAATAACAAAGGTGTACTGTAGGACTCAGAGACGGGTATGGCATGCGCTGCATGGCTTCGTGGATTATCAGCACCAGTGGGAGGCTGCAGCAGGTGACTCCTGGTAAGAATTAGAAGCACAGGTATTGATTGGACGCGAGAACTCACCTGTGTGGCTCGATTCTGTACCTCGGCTTTCGCATCGGGTTTGATTGTATCTCCACGCCGAGCTCCCGGTGATGGGGCAGCAGTAGATTTGCTACGTGCAGAAATAGTTCCCCTGGTCCGCGATTCTTCAACGAGCTCTGCAGTGGGGCTAACACCAGTAGTACTCTCAAGGTGCTCGCTCAAAGGTACCCTTCTAGCCTCGACCCTCGCATGAGGTCCATCGTTTGCCTGTTGAGACCCCAGATCCATCTTTCCGTCGTCGTTCTGACGCACCCTTGGAGGAGTATGTCGGATGTCCTTGTCTGGTACAACGAGGGGATCCATAGGACGAAGTGATAGTGATATGTACCTGATGTCTGAGGAATGCGTTCACTTAAATATGTCGAGGGCTAGGGTGGGATTGAGGCGCCATGCTGTTTACTCGTGGCTTGTCAGCACTTTCCGGTTCACCTTGACAGCAGACTCAAGGGGCCCCTCGTTTCCTCCAGGATACTGTAAGTGAAATCCGACAAGAGAGAGAATCAGGATTGACACGAAATCTCCCCTTTGCCGTGGTGGCTAGCACAACATACCGTCGAACATGCGTTTTCGGTGCCTTCCTATACATACGACTGTCTTGTTCGATCACCTCGAGGGAATCCTTCAAAACCCGTGTTAGTGTATTGCCGCGCCTACAAAACCTGTTCAAAGTATGCCGATCCATGAAATCCTTGAGCTCAAGGTGTGATGTATACCGCGGCATTTTCACGTGATAGTAAAAAAAACCTAATAATGTGGATATCGGAGCCCAAGCGAGCTTTCATATTCAACGGGTTCGTTCCGATTATACTTCGTCTGGCTTCATTTCGCGGTGGCAAGCCGTCAAATGTGCGCCAGAGCTCTGATGGGATGATCGACCCGATCTCAAACAAGCAAATGGTGGAGCAATATGGCAAACCAAAGTATATCATGCATCGGTGAGCGCCTTGAGGATACTGCAGGTGTTGGCTCTGTGGTAGATGTTGTTCAACCATCGTGGTCCAAGGGAATTATTCATGCACGTTGCCAATCTGCCCCAGCCTCAGGCCGTCCTCGAAAGGCAGCTCGTACTGGCGAGCTCGATACAGAGATCGAGGCACAGATCGAGCTGCGCGGTCAATGTGTCTACTAACACCCGTACTTGTGATTCTCACCCAGGGCTGCCTGCTGCAGCTTCTCTCCGTCGCGGATTATCCATATAGTGTTTACCCTACTGTCTCTAGGTCATTTATACTCACAGCAAATGCCTCCCTAGTTCAGGTGTGCTTTATTATTGAACGAGCTGAACCCCCAGCTATCCCCGTTCCTTCTCAGAACGAACATCTAACATCTTACGCGTACGTCACGAAAGATGGGCAATGACGGTTCCTCAAGTCATCCGGAAGCGAGTCGATCTCTTCATGCTCAGGAGAATCCACACCACGAAGTCCATGCGCATTTCACCCGTACTCTATTGGAAGATCGCGGCCATTCCGTTGATTTGTTGTTTGCTGGATCATTCCCATTTCTTCGCTACCCTCGCGACCAGAAGCTTCATCTGCGCCTTCGTTGCCATCACCCGGTAGCAATAAAGGTGTGCTCAGCGAGGATACTCCTAAATCAACACCTACTCGGGTGGCACAGCCTCCTAGTCAGCCTACGACTTTTGGCTGCCTTCGTTGTTACTGCAAAGCTCGCTTCCCTGCATCACCAACCGTCCACATCGCCTCAACATTGATAGACGCTTTCCCGCTTTTTGCCACAAATATAACACATATTTTGTCCTTCGAGTCGGTTGCCAGTGCCGGTGCTTCTCCAAAACCCTCAAGTCTTCTGGGAGGTGTCATTATATGAACAGTTTCCTTGCGCCCCCTTTGAACACGGAAAATACGTTGGTTAGATTCGGCGCTGTATCATATCCAGAACCATATACGGGTTTCAATGCATCTTCCTTGTCGTCTAAACTGGTACAGCATTCATAGCGGATAAATGAAGTGGATAACATGAGAACGGCACCCCGAGTAGGCGACAGCTGTCATGGTGATCACATGGTGAACGCGGCTAGTTGCCATATTTGGGTTTCCCGTCGTGGCACGGCCCCGCTGAGGCTCAGAGCTCGGAAGTCGGAGCGACCTATTCCAGGTTAGCCAACCATCTTGTTACCCGGTTATCTTCTGTTATCTGTGAACTTCAGTTTCCCCCAATCAAAATCTGATAGATACCTGTGCTCACATTTCTCTACTCGATGCCATACAGTACTATGTGACCATTGGCCCATTGGTTTTCTCCGTTCTCGCCCCACTTCTTGGCGACTCCCAGGACTAATCTAGCCGAGCGCCAATTACTAGCTGACAGGTCAAGATCCCGCCTTCATCTAGACCCGAAGCTTGATATATATGACCCCCACTACAATTTGGGGTCCGACATCCCTTCATGCCCGTAACGACCTGTACTGCACGTCACTGTGAAACGACCGTCTCAATGATTGACTCTAACTTGTCGCTGAACATTTGGGCCGATGAAGGCGTTCAATGCAGCGTTCCTCCTCTTAGACAAAATACGGTGCGGGGGCGTAGACGCTGGAGAGATGGGCAAGTGAAGCATGAGCGCAACTTCGGTAGGTGATATGTATACAACCTCATTTACAAAGTATCTGATATCCTATGACAGGTGCCGATATTTCAGCATCTCAGTATCCGCCTTGCTCTTTCGTGTTCAAAGATCGTGTAGATGAAAACTTGCCTGTCCCTCTCTCTGAACATGATTCGTTTATTCCTCCTTCAAACACCAGTCCCACTGTATCTTGTTTCGGGAGTCGACTCGACGCGAGCGTTCGTAGCCAATCATCGCTGCGCACGATTTCCAGCTGGCAAAGCAGCCTTCACCGTGATGCAAGGAGGAAATATGCCAAAATCAAGGCACGACATGACAGCGAAGATACGAACGCTCACAAGCAGCGTGGCGGAATGCTAGCGTCCCATTCCCAATACTCTTCGTCCAGCAATATGAAGCATCTCGTGCATTTTCCTCGATATTTTTCGACGACAGCGACGAACGGAAATAACGACCGGAGTAGTAGCCAGAGCAGCTCCTCCAGCTCATGCCAATCGTCTTTCGGCGACCGCGTACCATTCCCCTCGACGTTGGAGGAATCATATCCGTCTCCATACTCTGCCGACGCCATCGCATTGTTTCAGGCACCATCTGATAAAGGCGGAGCATGCCATTTCGAGGACCGTGAGAAGTACGGAGATATTCTCGAAAATCAGATTCAGGTCATTTTCTCGGTGGCCGTCGATGGGACAAGTTCGAGTTCTGGTCACTCCTTTGTGCCAACAGCACCCAGGTCACGCCCTGGACTCCTCAAGCACCCAAGGCGACGCCTCGGAGCTTGGACGAAGTCCTTGCGATCTACCCGGCGCAAGTTTTTGACCGCATTTTCTAAGGAGCGCAGGGCGCCTCACTTTGACGATTGTGACTACAACTCTGTAGAGTACGATATCCCATGTCTTGCTTACATCTCGTGCTTGTGGTGAGTCCGGAGCAGTGACTATGAAGTGTAGTAGGGGAATGCTACCTGTTTTTTCTTACTGGTAGTAATAATAGCATAGTGACGTCAAATATAAATTACGTTTTGCAGATGGTTCAAACTATCAAACTTGTTCAATGTGGCAAGCAGGAATAATCCTTATTTTCAGGCCTCTTGGCCCTTGGGGCCGTTGCCTGAAGTACTGGACAAATTGAAGCGCTTGACTATCACATGACTTTTCTGTGTCCCACCCAACTCAACCTACTATGTTACAAAATATCTCAGGCTGATTTTTTGGAATAGTTAGAGTTGCAGTAAGTCAAGTTGCTTCTAGGAATCCCTTCATTGAGAAAGAGTAACCTGTCGTTCCACTTCATGGGTTCCCAACAGTATCAGTGAGTGAAGCACTACAAACCACAAGGGACAATACTTGGGGTGCGCCTGCAGATCTTGGTGATAAGCTGACTGAGCGTCCATAATCTAGACGTAAACGAGGAACACGTAAATTCGAACATCTAATGTGAAACTACGGTAGCGCTGTCTCAACAAGATGCTGCTGATTGCGTACAGCGTCGCGTGATTTCGTCTTGAACCTATCTCATGGTAGCAATTGTCTTAGGTTTGTAACAGACATGCACCTGATTCTACAAAGAGGATCATCGCTAATGTTTGGAACGAGGGGGGATGAGGTATTCACCCACCCACGTAGCTGCTAGTATGCGCGCTTCCGCGACAATTCAAGGAGTGTCCTAGAACCGCCAAACCCACATCCTTTCCCGCATTCCTTGCTGTTTCTTCTCTCGCACCACATAGCACCCCGAAAGGTGCTGACTCATCCGGTGCTACCTGTCGAGTTCCGTTCCGGTCGTAGAACCTGAGGTCCGCCACGCTACCTTATCATCTCGATCATTTGATTTGCATCTTATCGTCGTACCTTTGGAAGTGTGGGCACACGAGAAGAGTAGGGGTGGCCGGGTGCCTGATCGCGCAACGCCTGAGTTTTAACTTGGAAAGAAGTGTTCGACAACTCGAAGAATCATATGTACCGTGACTGTACATATCCAAGCCTGCAATTTCGCCGTTTCCAGTTACTCGGATCTCCTGCTCTAGTTCCCTTCAAGGCTTTCCGAGATGGTGCTTCAGTTCCCTGAGCTCTCTTTCTTCCCTCCCATCTCGGCTCAGAATCGTGTCGCTTCGCTGAACGTCGGTAAAAATAATCTACGCATGGAATCTTATATCTGAAGTACTGACGAATGCTACAGTAGCTTTTTTCGAAGGCGCCCCCGGTCTAATACTGATGTGAATCTCTTACTTACGCTGTCAGCTCCCGATCAAAGGGTGATTGCGTCGCCTGCTTAGATGAAATTTCTTGGTTTGAAACTCGGACTAGCGTGCCAAAAAACATGTCTGGAACGTTCTGCTTGAGGACCCACGCTAATCACCGACGTCCTTGACGGCAAGGGCTATGCCAGGGACCAGGGTCACTGTATTGGCATTTTTACCCAAACTGGGGCTCGGTGTGAGTGCTGTGTTTAGTTCGAGAGTGGGTTTTCCGGAACTTGTGCCATCGAACCGCCCAGCGGCAGAGAAGTTCCGTGCGACTTTACGAATAAATGAGTCTCAGCTATGCCGCATCATTGAATACCTACTCCTCTACGACCGGCGATTGTATCGCCATATATGTCCACACAAAAAGAAAAGAAGACGACCGCCATGGCTCGTGATTAAGCGATTTCATGACGAGTAGTGCGTGAATGCACAACTCGATTTGGCTTTACCCCATTTGTTACGCGCTTTCGAGTCACCGGCAGCTCTGCGGTGTGTGCGCTCCCCGTTCTACAAATGCGTGGCTTCGCAATCCGCCACCTACCACTCGACCAGATATCGCAGTTTAGGATTCTTTGCCTAAGTATGTGCGTCTCACGTTCTCCTTTCGAACCCCAAACCCAAACAACACAAGACTAGACGTCCATAGATCAATACCGGCTGTTCTTCCTTCCATTCTTCTAGAAAATGAAACCTTCCTAGCTGACAAAGTGACACGATAGGATCCTTGTTATGCCGAGCAACTCAAGGGTTATAAGCGAAATGGTGCGCCGCAGTTAAAACCTTTTATGGCTTGATCGGTCTCGCCAGAGACTCACCGCAGAAAGGAAAGGCATGCACGTTCATCGTTTCTGCAAAGTCCGATGTGGTTTAACACCGAAAGGGGATACTATTGACATACAAGTTTATACCACCCAGCCATTTTCGGTGGGGCTATGCTGTGCCAATCGCTCATGTGAGGCGTGCAATCGGTCTCGTGTTTCATGGTGCCGTTCCCCCACAGCATACCTGGGATCAAGCCATTACGGAACACGACATTACAAATGCCGCCTCGCATACTAGCAGATATTCTGTATAAAACATGCGTACGATCTTCCTGCGACATTGAAAATACCGAGTCCTCCATCTGGTTCATAACATCTCCCCATCATGTCTACGCACACACCTATACGCGCACCTACACGCGCACTCTCGCATGACGAACCGGTCAGCATCAAGCTATTGATCCTTGGAGTAGCGTCAGTCGGCAAAAGTAGCTTGTTACTCCGTCTCACCGATCAGTGGCTCACTGAAGGAGAGATAAACCCGACGATTGGTGTTGACACCTTGGTAAATTTGCGCTCCATAAAATCGTGAGAGAAAAAAATAAAAAGTCGGGCTCACATGTCATACTACGTCCTACAGATCCACAAGTTAGACGTGAAGGGAAAGAGGGTTCTTCTCAATATCTGGGTACGCGTGGATTGCTTCTGGAACGGTAGTGTGTGTGCTCAGACGTGTGGTGGTGGTAGGACACCGCTGGTGACGAACGCTTACGCGCTATCACCTCGTCGTACTATCGCGGCACACAAGGCATCATTATCGGTGCGTAAAATTGTCCCAGAGACCCTTCCAAATGGGGGGAGAAGGGGCTAACAACCCGAATAGTGTATGACGTGACAAACCGTGAATCCTTCGACGCCATCTCATGGTGGTTCGCGGAACGCAGCAAGTACGCTCCCGAACTAGCCATAAAGATGATTGTGGGAAACAAGTCTGACAAAGTGAGCAAATTTCTCTTTCTTTCTTTCCTTCTTCTTGTTGCCTTCTTTCCCTCTTCTGCGCACCGCGCAAACACCGCGCGGGACTTTTGCTAGTGAAAACTAGTGAAACACTTTTTACTAAGTTAACATCGCAACTCACACGAAAACAAAAAAAAAAACATCACAGAATCACGTGCGGCAGGTATCTACTGCGGAAGGCGCCGCGTATGCTGCTCAAATGGGTTGCCTATTCGTCGAAACGTCCGCAAAGACCGCCGTCGGCGGGGGCGTGCGCGAAGCGTTCCGCGATGTGGTTGAGCGCATCCTTGCACAGTAAACCACTTGTCCCGAGTACACGATTTCTGTGGTGGTCCCCCAGATCCGTTGCTGAAGCTCGGCTACTTGGAAGAAGAAGTTTACCGCGGATCAAACGTAATAGCAGCAACAATGATTCTCTCTTTTTTCTTTCTTTTTTTTGAGTAATAAGTAAAACCTCTTGTTTGTAAGTTAGCGTAGAAGAAAGCAACGGGCGACTTTGGAGGACGTCGCGCTCTTGAGCGCGTGTGAAACGACGCTTAATCATGTGTTGATTTGTTCCGGTTTTTTATTTTATTTTATTTTTCCGTATGCGATTACAGTACAGTACTGTTGGTCCCCGAGTTGGCCACTGACACGTGCAAGAGAATTTGCTGCTGCGGAAGACCTGTTTCGTCGTCAAATGACGACCATCATGATGACCTAATATAAATTTAGAACGCGGGGAAGCGGCAGTATTCAATACGGTACTGTATCTTCTGCTTGGTGGGGAACATGGGCATATGAATATTGAGGACGCGGGAAAAAAAGTGTGGCTAGGGACATGCAGCTATACCAGATAAGCCATAGTAGGTAAAAAAAACTATTAAGGGTTGAAAGCGGAGATGACCTAGAAACGCCCGTGTCTGGTGGTGGTGGTTTGCACAGAGAGAGAGAGAGGGAAAAGAGTAAATACACAGGTAGTATATATAAATCTCTACTGAATGCTTTATATCCAAAGCACAATGGTCCGACCTCCGACACCGTCAGCGCGAGTCGCGCTCCAAGCGCGTGGGCGTAGGTGGGAAGACGAACGAGGCTGTGCCGATCGGGCTCCACCCGTCCTCGACGCGGTCGTCGGCGCGTATGAGACTTGCGATACTGGCGGTATGTTTATGACTGCGCCGCGGCTGTTTCGCCACGTGTCCGATAAACGGAATCGCCGCAGCCGGGGCTGTGTCCGTGTCTCCTCCCCCTGTACCCGCGGGGTGAAGGCCCGGTGAGCGGTACGCGATGCCGGGGTCTTCCTCGTCACTCCCTGCATCGCTCGAGAGCTCGTACGATAGGCCGTCACCGTCGAGGTGGGGCTCTTCAATCTCATAGATTTCATATTTAGATCGTTTGCCGTTGAGGTGGGCGCCGACACCGCCGTGGGCAACACCGTTGGCGAGGACGCCGGTCGGTGAGGCAGTCGCGAGGGGGCCCCTGAGATCGTCGGGGAGGAAGATATAAAAGAACGCGATGGCGAGGCAGGAGCCGCCGACGACATCGATGAGGTAGTGGTGCGTAAGGTACATCGTCGCCCAATATAACACGGCCGCGTAGACCCAGGCATAAGTCGCCACCTGAGGGAAGAAGTGAGCGAGGAAGAGGGCTTCCATCGTCGCGCACGCCGAGTGGAGCGAAGGGAAGGCGCCAAACACGACGGGCGAATTGCTGAAAGTAACCGTGTAGCCGTGGCTGTTGAAGAGGTTGTCAATGCGCAGTAGGCCACCAGGGGAGCCTTTCATGGAGTATTCTGCTGGAGTAAGACCAAAGATGACTTCATACCAAGGGGCAGAGCAGGGGAAGATGATGTTCGTTACCACCCCAACAAAATTCATCCAGCCGAATGCCCGGGCCCATAGGTGGAGCGCTTGCTTTGGCCGGAAGAGCCAGAGAAAGATGGCGACGACGAAAGGAACTGTGAAATGACCAATCCCATAGGGTAGCCATGCAATTACATCCAAGATGGGGTGGGTAGAGCGAGTGAGGAGATCCGAGATGTTCGCTCCGAAGAGGACCGACTCGAGTGTTGGGAGGACGGAAACGGATATATTGGGGCGGCGGTTGTTGGGAATGAATTGTGAAGAATAAAAGGTCATCAGATATGTTGAGACGGGTAGGGCGGGAAGGAATATCTGAGAGGTCAGCGGCACGATGAGGAGAGCGATGTGGAGGACAGGAATGAGGAGCTTGAGAGGAAAGCCGGGAACACGCATTATTACAAGCCAAAATGCCGAGTTGAGTATGTGTATGAGATATTTGAGGTCATAGAAGGTGAACGAATGTTTTTGTAATCGATGAAGGGTGTCCCTTGGGTTCAAGGACTTATCCATGCGACCAACAGCCGTTTGAAAGGCAGAGTAAATGCGATTTCCTGCGAGGACGAGAGAGGATCTAGGAGACATGGCAGGGTGTTGATGCGGGATTTTTGGAACAACACTAGGATAAATAATAAGTACACGAGACGGGAACAAGAGGCAGCTTCACGCACAGAGAGCCGCAAGATTTACCACCCCCTTGGGTTTCCCCGGATCAGAAAAAGGTCTATTATAGTTGTGTGAGAGGGTTGTCTGGGGTGAAAGACTTTGACTTGTTCGAGACCGGGGCCCCGCTGATGACACTATTGATAGAACATGAGGGTCAGGAGGTGAGCCATCTGATTTGAGAAGAGGATGCGTACGACAGAATTGGAATAATGAACTTATGAGTAGGGAGTAGAGAAGGAGAGTTGGCCGTGTAAGTGCCAAGAGCCGTGGGAATAAATTAAAAGCGTGGGATAATTCGGATCAAGTAAGTGTTGCTCCGCTTTAGTGGCTCGGCTCACTTGACTCTCTATATAACGACCCGCCTTTGTTGGTGGGGTTGCTATCGGGACATCCTATCATTCTCCCCCACCTATATGCGCTTATCCCCAAAGACTTCCCTCGCCCTTTTGGGCCTTTTAGGCTCTGCTCTAGCTCATCAACATCCTATCAACCGTCGCAAGACCTTGGGTTTTGGTCCCGTGCACCCTCATGCAAAGTTCCACACTAGTCCAGCCCCCTTTGCAAAGGCTTCTTTCTTCACCTCAGATCCCTATGACATTGCCAGGAGCTTTGTTACCGACCTCCTCCATAATCAACTCTCTGAAGGTAATAGCTTCGTCTTGCGCAAGGACTCTTACACCGATAAGGCCACCGGTGTCACCCACGTCTTCTTCCGCCAGATGATAAATGGCATAGAGGTTGCAGACGGCGACATCAACGTAAACGTGATGGGTGACACGGTCATCTCATACGGTGACTCGGTGAGCCTCGTCATCAAACCTTCCCTGCAGGCGCTTATGTTATCACCCCAGTTTTATCGTGGCTATGTACCGAGCATCTCCCTCGTGGATGAACCGATCACTCCCGGTCCTCATGCAGAGTTTTGTAATGTTTTGCAAGAGCGGCTCTTCGAGCGCCTAGATACCCGTCAGCAGCAATTCACCGGTGCCGATCAGATTCCCATGTCTGGGGAACTCCCCACAGATGAACCACTGGAACGCATCTCCCGCCTTCACCTTTGGAACTGCGAACACGTCCAAACCCCTTACGAGCTTGCCGAGAAGGGATTTGTAAAGCCTACCGATGTTCCCGATCCTCGTCATGCTCTCCTTCAGTTCATGATTGCCGCCACTCCGAACGACGCCGTTGTGGCGGAGATCCTCGACAGGCATGACCAAGTCATCGAGGATATGACTTCCTGGTTCGAGGCTCATCTCGTCGGGGACGATGATGCCGTTCTTGTTGAAATGATTAATAACGTTCCTGATACCATTTCTCCCGTAAAGGCGAAGCCCGTTTATATCCAGCTTCCTGATGGCGATAAGACTATGCTTATGCAGGCTTGGCGGGTAAGCACATACCATATTTTTTTTCCGTCTATTGGTTTTGACGTTATTTTTAGTTCGAAGTTGAGATGCAAGACAACTGGTATGAAGCAGTCGTCTCCCGTCAGGCCCCCCATCGTATCTTGTCTGTCGTTGACTGGGCATCGGATGCTCCCGTTCCGTCGGAGCCCACACCCCGTCCACCCGCAACATATTACGTCTACCCATTCGGCGTTAATGACCCTTCTGAGGGAGACCGCGTTTTCGCCAAAGAATACTTTGACTCGCTGGCCAGTCCACTTGGGTGGCACGTGATCCCCGTGGCTAATGACCCACTGTCTTCTTATGCCAAGAAGACGGATCAACACTCCAACTATACCATCACTGTTGGCAACAACGTCAGGATTTTCATTCTGATACTTCATCATTGTACTGAATCCCGCACAGGTATTTGCTCATGAGAACTGGGAGGGCCAGAACAATTGGCTTAACAATTATCGTCCCGATGGTGGCAAGGAGCTAATATTCAACTATACCTATGAACCTAAGGTTACGGATAAATCAGACTCGCTGGATGAGGCGAAGAAGTATATCAATCACACTGTCACACAACTCTTTTACACAACCAATCTAGTTCACGATCTTTACTATCGGTATGTCTTATTATGTCTATGATCCTATCTATCTGACACAAAGGGATTGTTGTTCAGTTACGGCTTCGACGAGGTCTCTGGCAACTTCCAACAACACAACTTTGGTCGTGGCGGTAAGGAAGGCGATGCCGTCATCGCAAATGCCCAGGACGGATCTGGATACAATAATGCGAACTTCATGACCCCTCCAGACGGGCAGAACGGACGGTGCAGGATGTACCTATGGAACACCGCAAACCCGTACCGCGATGGCGACCTCGAGGCTGGCATTGTTATTCACGAGTTGTCTCATGGTCTTAGTATCCGTCTGACCGGTGGTCCTGCGAATTCTGGGTGTCTTGGCTGGGGCGAAAGTGGCGGAATGGGCGAGGGTTGGGGAGGTGAGTACCACCTTGCACGAGTTGGAGAATTGGCTGACACCCACCCCCTACGTAGATTTCCTGGCTACCGTCATTCGCAGCAACGCTCTTTACTCTGACTATCCAATGGGTGCCTGGGCCGCCAATCAAGATAAGGGGATCCGGAAGTACCCTTACTCCCTTGTGCGATGCATTCCTTACTCTTCCACCGAATTTGGGTTTTGACCACTTTATAGAATGAAACCATCAATCCCTCCACGTACAAGACACTCGATAATCCTGGGTATTGGGGGGTTCACGCCATGGGAGAAGTCTGGGCACAGATACTTTGGATCGTTTCTCAGCGACTGATCGCCAAGCATGGTTTCATCGACTCCCTTTTCCCACCACCACCCCTCGAGGACGGTACGATCCCCATTGGGGATTTCTACCGCATGCCCGATTCCACTCCAGCGGGCGCGTCAGAGACGCTCGTGCCGAAGCACGGCAATTCATTGATTGTGCAGCTGGTGCTTAATGGCATGAAGCTGCAGCAATGCCGTCCTGGCTTCTTCGAGGCACGTGACGCGATTATCCAGGCCGATCAAGTCCTTACAGGAGGAGAGAACTTCTGTGATTTGTGGTTGGGCTTTGCGGAGAAAGGACTAGGAGTAGACGCGACCGTTCAGGGACGCACGCCGTGGGGAGGAGGAGTCCGCAAAAACGTAAGTCCTACTTAACCACATGGCGGCGTGACAGTGGTTAACATCTGTTGTCGCAGGGTTTCGATGTCCCAGCCGTATGTCGCCCCGAGAAGACTCCTGAGCCATCCCCAGAACCCGAGCCTGAGCCTACGCCGGGTGAGCCTGGAGACGATGATGACTGGCCTTGGTCAGCCTAGTGGATCTAGAAATGATATCTCTACTCACTTTTGCCTTGTTATTTTTACGAAACGTACAGTCCCATCCATAGTTTGGCTACCCCCTCATTAGTACAGATGAGTAGGGCGTAATGAAGGGTGTAATAGACCCCGTAGTTGTCCAGAAATGAATGATGACAGGATCCTTGCTTGGTTTAGAGAGGCAACCCCGCGGAGCGTCCCATACCCGTTATTGATCACGTTTAAGCCTGGGGCCCCGTGCTGGCCGCGAGTCGTACACCACCCCAGGCTTCTCTTTTCCACGACCTCTCTGCCGATACGACCTACTACTTTACACGTTCCACTTGGTCTAGTGAACGACTTTGATACCCTTAGAGACGACTCGACCCATCGCCACATACTCTACTGTACCCTCCAAACTCCACGTGCTCCTCACTCTCCACTCTTTATCACCTCAACGCACCACAAACTCGACTCTCACGTGGGAACACGACACCGACAGACGGACCACACAACACAACACGCGACTACTGAACTTGTAGAACGTTTCCATCCATCCATCCCCCCCTTTTCACTTGCCCTAACTACTAAAGCATGGCACCGACACCACAAGAACTCATCAACGTCAAACTACTACTCATCGGAAATTCGTCCGTAGGGAAGAGTAGCTTGTTACTTCGATTCTCGGATAAGCAGTGGTTACCGGAAGACGAAGCGAGCGCGACGATCGGCGTCGATTTTAGGGTGCGTGCGCAACCACCTCCGAGTCCCCCCCCGCCTCCCTTGGTACGCGCGGGCATGAATGAATAGGCCGTTGGCGTTTCTTTTTTTAGGTACACAAGATGGAGGTCAAGGGACGGAAAGTCAAGCTGAGCGTATGGGTGCGTTATGGTTTTTCTTTTTTGTGTGATCAAAAAGTGTGGAGAGGAATGCTGAGAATGAGAAATGACCCCCCCTCCCCTCCCAATGGGTATACAGGACACGGCAGGTCAAGAACGCTTCCGAACTATCACGGCATCGTACTATCGTGGCGCACAGGGTGTCATCCTCGGTGAGTTGGTTCCGCGCGTCCCTCTCCTCCCAGGCCACCCTTCTCAACACACACACACACCCGATCTCTTTGAATTTTTGACTGGCGCTTCTCGATTGCGTTACGGTTCTGTATGGTCGTCTCGACAGTCTACGACGTATCGAATCGCGAGTCATTCGAAGCGCTTCCGCGATGGCTAAGCGAACTCGATACCTACGTCGCACCAGAAGTCGTCAAAATCGTCGTCGGGAATAAGTTGGACAAGGTAAGTGATACTACTTAACACCCCCCTTAGTACTACTCTACTCCAATTTGCACGCGTCTTTTTTCGTCTCTTGCTCAACGAAATTTTTCGTATGGCCACAGGAATATTCACGTCAGGTGCCTACGGCAGAGGGCGCTGCCTTTGCGGCGCGCACGGGATGCTTGTTCGTCGAGGCGTCTGCAAAGACGGCGGTCGGAGTGACAGAAACGTTTAGCGAGGTCGTCGAGCGGATCATCGACACGCCTTCGCTATGGGGCGAGGAAAAGCCCAGGGCGTCATCATCCAAGACCAAAGCGACTAGCAGACCGCAAATATTTGACAGAATGCCGGGGAATATCGATCTGGGGCAAGTACAGGATGAGGATGAATCGGGTGGGTGTGCTTGTTAGCGCTTTTACGATTTTATGTTTTGGTTGTGTTCCGTTACGGTTGCTCCACTGGGAATCTTTACGTTGTTTTGACCATGTTCCCGATGTGGATTAATAGCTGTTGCTTTCTCTCGCACTTGGCCAGTTTGTTCGGAATGCTCAAATAGAGTGGCTCGTCTACAAAGTTACCTGCCACTACCGTTTACGGAGGGGTGAGATCGCCCTTTCGCTTAGATTCGGACTTGATACTCCCTGTCACCCCCATTGGTGCCCCAATTGCAAAAGTCATCGGTGCGATTAGCCATCTCTGACGCCGACGCCTGTTAACGACTCGCTGGCACGCTCTATGGCCGTAGTTAGCCTTACAAAGGTATACAAGTGTTTGAATGGCTCAGGCTGCGCTGCCACCACACACGTGATTGTGTCAATGCGAGATTTTTGTATATGACAATTGCGGACAGTTTTCTTTCACAAGGTGGTAAAATATAAACTTGAAACAAGCCCACGTAATGAGTCACTGGAATAACAAGAGGGCTACATACTGCTGTAATACCACTTCATTGCCTATGACTGGTCATTTGCGGCTAACGTTGACAGAAACTCCGTAACCCAATATTTACCCTTCCTTGATGCAACCTGAAATGGGGTCTCCCCTCGCCTGTTCTGTACATGGACATTTGCACCATGCTCAACCAGCAGCTTCACAGACCTCTCGGTACGACTGTATGATGCTACGAAGTGCAGCGGAGTATTGTTTTCCTCATCTTGAGCATCCACGTCCGCACCTTTTTCCAGTAATAACATCATCTTCTTGATGCTGTTCTTAGCTCCAATGTTTGATGCAACGTGTAATGGCGTCTTCCCTTCGCTGTCCCGTGCATGGACATTTGCACCATGTTTAACCAGCAGCTTCATAGACCTCTCGTCAAAACAGCATAATGCTGCGATGTGCAGCGGAGTGTTGTTCTTCTTATCTTGTGCATTCACGTCTGCACCTTTTTCCAGCAATACCATCATGGTCTCGAGGTCACAAGTATAGCTTTTTGATAAAAGGTGTAATGGTGTGTTCCCTTCGCTGTCCCGTGCATGAACATTTGCTCCATTTTCGATCAGTAGCTTCACAGACTCCGGGCTGCATTGGGATGGTGGTAGTGATGCATGGTGCAGTGGGGTGCGGTTGTGATCATAGGTCCGTGAGTCCACTTCCACCCCATTGTCCAGTAATAGCTGCATAATCGCGGGATTTGACTCATATGATGCCACGTGTAACGCTGACTTTCCCCACTTGTCCTGTGCATGGACATTTGCGCCACGTTCGATCAGCAGCTTCACGGGCTTCTCATGATCCCACTTGCTGTTTGATGCAAGCAAAAGCGGTGTTTGTTCGTATTTATCCCGCGAATCCACATCCGCACCTCGATCCACTAATAACCGTATGGTGTCAGACGCTCCCCATTTACACGCGTTGTGTAATGGTGTCTGGCCGGAGAGATCACGGGCATGGATGATCTTGTTGGGACGAGGCAGCTTGGGGAATACCTTATTTTTTACCCAACGAAACGGGGTCGCGATTTTGGTCCTACGGTCTTTCAGGTCAAGCAGCAGCAGCACGATGGTATTGTATCCCTTTTCTGACGCTAAATGTAGTGGGATCCTCCCGTGGTTGTCCTGGATGCCCGCGTCTGCACCTTTGGCAAGTAGCAACCTTGTTACCTCGATATGTCCGTGGGACGCCGCCTCATGCAATAGCGTATCACCCCAACGATTTTTGGCATTTAAGTCTTGTGGACGCTTTGACATGAGGTACTTGACAATGACAAGGAATCCAAGCCTCGTAGCCCAGATTAGGGGATCCGCTCGTTCCGGGTCCTCGGGCCACTTGTCGAGAGCCCGAAGCCACGCTTTGAGGTGGTGTTTGTCTGCGTCGAGGAGAACGTCAATCCCACGTCCTATATGTGATATCACATCCCCAAACTCGGCGTGAGTCACGAGGTGTTTAGCGGCATAGGAGGTTAGACGGAATTTCTGGGTGTCCGTCCGATAGGTGAGGTGATCCAACTGAAGCAAGGTGGCGATGCAAGCGTGCGCCATGCACTTGTGTGCAGAATCCAGCAGAACACGATAGCGCGCAACACCTTGTGCCTCTGGCGTGAGAAAATGATCTGATATGAGAAACTCCTTGATGGAGAAGTGTGAAAATTGCACAACACGACGGCCATCGTCTTCAACAATGATGACTAGGCTGGAGCATGCCGATCGGATAACTTGTTCTTCGTCTTCGCCGCGTGCGTCCATACTAAGTGTTGGAATACCCTCGGCAGTAACGTCAACCGCAAGTACGCTCGCAAGCTCCGCAACGGAAAAAGGACGAGCAGCCACCGTGAGACATTGCAACAGTCTATGAGCACGATCATAGTACTCGTCGGGGATTTCCCGAAGTATGCGGGCATAAGTCTCATCCAAGGTCTTGGGTAATTCATCGAGGATCCGTTTCAATTCTGACGCATGACAGCGACGTATCCGCTCAAGCTGACGATCAACCCAGAGATACCTGTTTAAAAGCATGAGCGAGCATAATAAAGAGACAGGGACATCCTCACATCCCACCAGCGCCATCTGAGAGCATCGTAATGGCCAAGTTCTTGTGTTCCTCTCCCCATCCATTGATAATCATTAGTGGGTGAACAGCATCGTTGATGTAGTCGGCTATGCCCTTCCTCTGTCCCTCCTCGTCGTCAAGGGATATGGTGGTACAAGTCAAAGATTTCAAAGGTTCAAAAACAGCCCGGATGTCGTTCTCTGGACGACTAGCAACAAACAACCGCAGATCTTGAAGTTGAAACTCAACGAGTCCCTGTAAAAGCTTAAGGACCTTTCCACGCGATGACGATGTCCCACGATGGCCGACATGATGGTCGGGGCACTCGTCGAGGGCATCGATGATAAGATAAAGTGGGACTTGTCTAGGCAATTTGAGCATCTCTTCGAGGTATCCCATGAGGGCGCTATCCGAGGGCTTGGGCACCCTGGGCCCACTACGTTGTGACGAGTATAAGGCAAGAAGCTTGTCGCAATAAGAATCGGATTGGTTGGCAAGCTGGACAAGGAATGACGAGAGTAGAGCACGCGCATCTTGCTTTCCCGCATGCTTGAAATCGAAAAAAAAGTATGCCACAAATGGTAACGCAACGCTGGAGTTGCTGTTGACATTCTGAATGACCGTAGAACTAGTCGAGTTCGATAACATTAGCCAAGGAACTCAAATTTGGAGCGACGTACGTAAGGACGCTCTTGCCGGTTCCCGCTATGAAATTGACGGCCCGTTAGACATAGTGAGGGGGGGAAAGAAAGGGAGGGCGTACGTCTTCCATATACCCACAACAAGGAGCCGGACATTTTCCACTTCGAAAACGTGACACCTTGAGTGAACCACGTTGTGGTGCCTTCGTGATGTGATTCAAGTGCAGTGTCGTAATTTATGGAAGGATCTGGGGGAGACAGCCATCGTCCAAGGGCCCGCCGCACCTCATGCCCTGTAAGAATGTTGAGGGGTTTAGGACCCATGATTCGGCTATGGCATGGTCACGTACGGTCCAGATTAAACGGGTCCTTCTCGAGCTTTTCGGTCGCTTCTGCACGTATTGTTAGGGTTGAATAAACGACTAATCAAAGGATATTTGCTTACTGTCGAGAATGCTAAGAAGGGCGTCCATTTTTCCTTCTTCAAGGCCTTCCACTCTGCTCTCGATGATCTCCATATTGCGCTCAACGCGCTCTACCCTGCCTGAGACACGGCTCACTTCATGGAGGGCCTGTGCAGCTGCCGCGAGGGCTTCTTCTTGCGTCAGTTCATCTAGCCGACCTAGCGCATCTTTGATCTCAGCATTTCCCAACAGCTCATTTAAGACCGTTTCTTATTATGCGTGAGTCTACGGTAGTCCATCGTCGATGTGATATCAACTCACCCGCATTCCCCCGCTCCATCTCCTTCGTTGCAATCGCAAGGACGAAAAGCAATTCGACCATGACGTTGACAATCACTTCCTGAAATTCCTCAGTCGGTGAGACCTTGGTGTAAGTTTCGAGACGTCTGATAAACTTCTCTATGCGACGAAAGATCTCAGCAAGTGCGACTTGACTAGTACCAGAGGCAGAGCCTAAAGTTTTGGCTGCCTGAAAGATATGAGTATTACAATAGCTCGTATTCAGGGATAAACGTACTGAGATTAGAAAGCCAAACGCGGCACATATCACCCCCGCAGGAGGATATACCTATAAATTTTATTTTAGAGTGCTGGTACTGGCAAATTATGGATGCTTTCCAACTGACTATGCCAAGACCGGAACCAATAACTTGGAAAACCTGGACCGTAACATCCACCGTCGTGTCTAGCCATGCTATTGATGTATTGTGGCTACTCCCAGGCTGATCGGGGTCAGTATGAAAGCCCTCTCTTCGGAGAGCAGCAAGGAAATGTTCGGGAGAGTGGAGATCGATTGAATCGCGGAGTAGTGGATGAGAGGAGAGGTCTTTGCCGGTCTTATTCTTGTATCCCTTTAAAGCTTCATTAATGATAGACTGAAAGCGTGAGTTAGGGTCCGTCGCATTGGAGGTGTTAACCATCGCGGCCACGCCAGTAGTTGTGGCAGCCAAGCCAGCCGCCCCGGGTCATCGATTTTCGATCGATCAGCGGCCAAAGTACAGTAACTTACAGTTTCGGCACTTTCAGTTCCCGAAACTCCGATCGCGGTTTCCGAGTCTCCGACGCTGCTAATCAGGTACCTTCTCAAGGCAGGGTCAACCAATGGAGGCCGCAGTGCAAACTCGACATGACGGTGTTCCACTATGTCCCTGCTAGCGTGCTTGCTGCTGACTTGTGCAACTTCCCCGATTCATACTACGAGTCTCTCTTGTGTATCCTACTACCTCAAAGAGGTGCAGTGGCAGAAACCGTAACCTGGCTCATATCTTGACCATCGTCTCGATGCGGTCTGTCCTCTTCATGCTTAGCCAGAAGCCTCTTTTCTAGTTTAGGGGGAGTTTTTTTCGTCGAACAAATGGCGACTTTAGAGCTTTGGAGGTGAGTACAAGAGACAAAACAGCCTAACACCAGGACTTTCAGGCCACGCCCCGCCGGAATAGCACCATTTAAACTGAACCATGTATTGTCAAATAAAACCGAACAATTTGACCTTAGACATCGGAGAGCACGATACTATAACTTCATTCCATGGTCTCATCAGACCCCTGCTACCAGTTACTTCATTTGAATCATAGCCGTCATTCAAAGTGTCATCAGCGTGACCTCTTTTTCCGCTTCGAGCAGTGTCTGCACTCGATCATGGCGCGGTACAACCATGATACGGTACGGCACCGGAGTGCGCCCAGATTCGCCCTCATATTCGTCCAAGGAAATGGGTTCATCGGGCACAGATTGGATATCAAAAGCCCACAGCAATCGCGAGATGGCGAGCCACAGTTCCCGTTCTGCGACGTGAATACCTGGGCAGATGCGACGGCTAACAGAAAATCAAAATAAGTCAGCAAGCGAACCGACGATAGCGGCTTCCCATAAAAATGTTGTGGAGTGAGAAAAGGAAGGTGACGCACCCTGCACCAAACGCCCAATGGTCCCGGTCCATCGCGTTGGGTAGTTTGCTTGATTCGGCACACGTCAGCGTGTCGCCAAAGTAGCGATCTGGATTGAATGTAGATCTGTCAAACAAAAGATGCGGTTCAGATGGGTGAGAAGAAGGGCCGGTGAGAAAAGAGTTCGCACGAATCGGGATATTTGTCCTCGTTATGGTGAATCTCGAAACAGTTGAGAACGAGAGCAGTGTTCTTCGGGATATACATCCCATTGTATACAAAGTCCTCGGTAGAATAGTGCGGCACCCCCATCCAGAAGGGTGGGTGTGCACGCTGCACCTGGGATAGCTGTGAGATATGAAATTGGGGGTCTGGTTCCGGATGGACACACCTCTTTGATAATGGCTCTAATATACGGAAGGGACTGCTCGTCCTCTGCCGTGGGCCAGTAATCGCGGCCGATCACAGCATCCAGTTCAGCATGCGCTCGTGCTTGAATTTCTGGACGTGACGACATCAAAGCTAAGAACCACAAGATAAAGCCCGAAGTCTAGAAAAGGGAGTCAGCTGGTTCTCGAGGGGGGCTAGGTATTGTCCAGACATACGGAAAAGACACCTCCGATGGTGAATACGACTGATAGCATACACAGGTCTTCCCAGCTCAGCTTCTCTTCTTCTTGCGTGAGAAGAAGAGTCTTCACGAGACAGTCTGGCACATCTTCGCCAGCGTCCATTCGAGCCTTTACTCGCATGATCATGGCTCCATAGACTTCCACGATCCTATCGTGAAGGCGGCGTCCACGTGATCGCATGATAGTGGGTATCCATTGAAGAGGCTCAATGAAGTCAATGATGTTTGACCATGGACCTGGGATAGGTTAGATCGACATGCTCAGGAATTTAGGGGTGAGACTAAATTTTACCACTGAGATCCATAAACTCCGTGGCTAGGTCAAGAGCCCCCTCAGTCAAGGGATCTGACGTAGAATCCGTACGTGTCGCAAACGATATAGTCAACATGTTGCTGGTATACCTGTCAGAACTCACGTCCACGGAGAAGACTAAAACTTACTTCAAGGCATAACGACCGGTATAGTGCGCCGGGTTAACGGGTAGAGTACCCATCTTAGATTTGTGGTATAGCGATCGGACCAATATGTGTGCTTCGTAATCAAGGACGGAGGCATATCCTTGAATGGCCTTGGGAGTGAGCAGCTGCGTAGCAATTCTGCGATGCTGTCGCCTTCCGAGAGAATGTCATCTGCCTGGCGTGCCGTAAAACCAATGTCCACAACCCACCACTTGTCATTATACGGAGTAGCGGTAATGCCGCGCCCACGGAGAATCGTCTGGTTCTTCATGAAATATGGTTTTCGACTGGAAAAGATTGCTCCGTTGGTTACCAACAAGTCCTTAGCGATGCGTGCATCGGAAATCACAACAAATAATTGGTTTCCCATCCAGACAGAGAAGAGTGGGCCATAAGTTTTCGCCCAGGCACTCAGGGCCCGTTCTGGGTAACGCCGAAGGAAGGCATAGCGTAAGGGTGGGCCGGGAGGAATACAGTGTCCTTCTTTATCTCGAATGTTCCTCCGGAAGATGAAGGGTAGGAGAAAAACAAAAGCAAGAAACACGGTGAAACCGCATAGATTCAAAGGAGACATTAGTGTCGTCTGGGGAAATAGAAATTTGTCAGTGCAGTGATCACCTTGGGTAGGGGGAGATGTATTACGGGGAAGAAGGCTCGAAGCTCGGCATAAACCATGGGTAGAAAGTTGAAAAGCTGATGTACAAGATTTACGGGCGCAGTCAGCGGGCAGGGTAGGAGAGATAGGCCTTGGTGTATTGACGACTGCTGAGGGGGCTACCCTCACACCCTTTTAAATCATTTCGTACCCTGCTTATTGTGACGAAGATTTTCCTGTAAAGTTCTCAGACTACGGCCTAAGATGGACGATGGTTCACCCGGGCGTAAGTTCGACTTGACCGGTGACCGAGGCGATGTACCCTCTGAGGGCTCTGCAAGCCTGAGTTCGGGACAGCGTAAATGACCAGGCGGAAAAAAGGCTATACGGTCGCTTTGTTCTCGTTCCGAGAAGCACTGGGAGATTAAGGGCAGTTTTGATTTGTGTCAAGACAGTGACTTGTCGGCGGACGGGCGGCCAGGGCTAGCCTAGGTACAGCCAAGTATCACGACTGTTGGGAGTGGGACAAAGAAATGCCTTATGTGGGAACGTTGGTGAACAAAGATTGGCCGTGACATGACCAATGTGGCAGTCGATCGCTGCTTCGATCGTGGACAAGAGAATTGGGCGATTCGAGTTGACTAACTTGAAGACACTGAATTACACGGTCGAATGCGGTGAAATTCTGCTGATGGGTTATCTTTGCCTGACTGACTGTGATGTCTCCTGAAAGCATCTGCCTCGTGTTTTACCACAAGCTGTGTGCCGCCCAGTGCCTTCATTGATACCGCAAGGCTGAGGATAACCTAATTGGGACACACGTAAGAGCATCATCACGATGATCCATCGCAAACCCTGATTAGTTTATCACTGACAATTTACCTTGACGTCTGTCAGACCCATCTATCAGATGTAATGAGGACTTCGATACACAAACGAGGTATTGACTCAGAGCTATGGGATCCACAACGGATCTGGTGGGAACCAGCGAGTGGCCCATGAAAGGTGCGCACCGTGCGGCTCAGCCGCTTAGGTGCCATCAGTACCAACAAATATGTTTTGCTTTCTTTTTTCCAGAAGAGATGGGTGCTTCAAGCTCAGTGGTCGGCAATGCTGTATCGGTGAACAGCGTCCAAGAGGCTGGGCCATGCGGAATTGGGATGGATCCAACCTTGTTTGCCAACGTGTTTGTGCCACGTGATTCAAGAATTTCGGACGATTTACGCGTGTAAGCAACGTTGACTACATTTCCACCTACTGCTGCCGTCAGCCACTGGACTCGCAATGCTCACTCTCAGTTTTAAAAAACCTGGTTCTGGTCTTTGAATCCTATCCGTACTGGCGTTCCGTCCTTCATCGTGTGACTCGTGTTTGTCGAACACTCCGCAATCCAAACGCCGAACGCTTCGAAAACCTTGAACAAAGAACCCTGAATCTTACCTCATTGAATCCAATGTCGTTCTAGAAGGCACCTTCCATAGCCTTCTGCCACTTGGTATGATCGGCATGGTATAGATTCCGGTGATCCTTTCCTGGCAGTGCAGAGATCAGAAAAGCAGTAAAATTTTGCGGAAGATGCCTAAAAATGCCGTTGACATTGTTAATCACTGTACCTGTTTTTGTACAACGCAAGACGTATGCAGATTCCAAAGATGCGCTTACCACGCTATGGAACGTGTGGTTATGTTGGGGCGTGAGGTACAGTGGTATTGTATCTAACGTGGAAAGGAGTTGGTCTTTTTCGAGTGTGTAGAGACACGGTGAGAGGAATCGGATAACGAGGCCCTGAAGTTCAGCGCATCGTCGGGCAGTGGGCCCCGCCAATCTCACGAGGGCTGACTCAGACCTGCCCACCTTGAACCCGCCGGAGTTCCGAGCGCACAACTAGATCAGTCACTACTTACATCCCTACATCACCGCAATTCATTTCCGAGTTCTGACAAATGGCTGTCATCACGTGCCAGTGGTCTCAGGGTCTCAGGGTCTCACGCTGTAAGAGCCCGTAAGACTAGGACGTTCCGTGCTTTGCGGAACCAGAGTTCTGTATTATCCTCAAATGTAGCCCTCCCCGGGCGTTATATTCACGACGAGGTCCAAGTTTCTTGCCCCATGATACAGATACAGCTCTTCACTTTGATACGAACGTAAGCACACGATCACGAGATTTCCACGTGGCCAGTGAATTTTCTTGTGTATCTGTACTTGTAGCGTTCTCGGATTTCCTTGTCCTCATCTCTCTGGCGTGAAATACGAAGCGCTTGACTTCATACCAACTCCTTATGGATAATGGGTCTCGAAGAAATGGAAATGCTCCTTCGGAAAGTAGATCGTACTGAAGAGGAACACGCAAGGATTCTCGGTGGGTACGGCCTCACCTATGTTCTAGCAGAGGACTCAACTAGTCTTGGAAGCTCAGACTTGATCGACCTTAGAGTCCCTCGCGGCTCCGCAGATGATGAGCCTCCTTTGGATTCCCTACTATATGCAGTTCAAGGCATCCTTTACCCAACGCTCTCCTTTGACCACGTCCCCGATTTGCTTGACATTCTATCTCAAATTGAACGTGCCCGCGAATTCTTCCAGGAGCAGGCGAAGTGGACACTGATATGGCAACGGTTTTATGAAACACGACCGAGCCCGAAAGTACGCGTTTTGGGAAAATCGGATAAGGACGCAGTCAAGAAGCTCCTCAAGCCAGAACGACTCGATGCGACACGTCGCATTTTCGTCTGCATTCTGGAGCAAACTATTCGTATGGTGCGTGCCTTGATCTCCCCTCTCTTTGCGTAAGATTCCATGCTTACCTGTAGTAGCATGTACTTTACCTTTGGACGCATGCCGAAGACTCGTATAAATTACACCACTACCTTCGAATATACTTTCCCTGGGCTCATGGCAAACACGGTAGTCAACGGCTGTGTCATACGTCGTTGACCCCAGAAGAACAAGCCCGTCTTGCTGAAGCAGGCATGTCCTGCTTTCGCTTTATGCGAGATGCCAAACTATGGGAGGAGAAGCTTCTTCGCGATCTCGGTCTTCCGATGTAGGTTTTATGTCCCTGCTACCGTGCTTGCTGCTGACCTATATGCAGCCTCCCCGGTTCATACTATGACGATGATCCGAGATTTCAAACCTTGAAATTCGAGTTCATAGGAGATCTTGAGATCACTGATATCGTGGGGTCTATCTCGGTGTACCTCAAGAAAGTACAGACTATGGGGGAAAGGCTGGGGGGCGTCCTAGCCAATCACGTACCTCGGCCATCTTAATGGCCTTATTTACTCAGTTTATCACGACGGCACGAGTCTTATTCAGCGCCAGGTGACAGATACAGTAGACTCCCTCTTAACCCATAGCTCTGATAACCCATAATCCCTCAAATACCATACAAATTGTTGTCCACCAAGTTGGTTTGCAGGGAATTAGGGTCATAACCCATAACCTCTCTAATACCCCTTAACCCATACAATTTTCGATGTAAAACCCATACATTTACGTGACAAATAAGGAAATTTTGCTTACATAACAACTATTTTTTGGCGAAATTCGGCTGGGTTTACGAAGACGGCCCCTAGATTTGGAAATCTGAACCTGTCTGGACGCTGGCAATCCGACACACTTGACCCAATAACCCTTTGTGCATGCAGTGTTGGCCCCATTCAGACATGGTATGTGCCTTCAAACGTGAATTCAACTCAGCTAAGCAATCATTTCCCATACAAGTAGCACATAATACATTAGTGATAACACTGACATGTTGTAGTATATGCTAGACATATGTCAATTGAATTTCATATCCGAAAGTCACCTCCCATACCCCATGATCCCCCATAACCCATAACTCGAGGTGTCCACCGATCGCTATGGGTTATGAGGGAGTCTACTGTAGTGTAGTTTCGTTGACAGAATGTATCAAATCCAAGACGTTGGGGCCCCTGCTCTTCTCCCAGTTTGTTTGCGACGATACTGCTGTCTGGCTACGCTTCGCTGATCAGACATCTGTTCGGCGCTTCTCTAGTCTGTCCTTTGTTCGGTACTGGCCTGTCATGTGTTCTATTCAACACTATCGCGAAAATGATTCTGCTTCGAGCATGCTACCATGATGATTTGGAATAGTCGCTTGCTTGTTGCCTGATATTAGGAACTGACCCACAAAGCTCCCCGCGGTCTGCTTTCCGCGGATCGCGAGGGGATTATCCTTGTAGCAAGGTCACGGTTGTTTGCCGCAGGATGTTGCTGCGCTCTAACATGTCATGGGCTTTAACCCCAAACGGAGATACGACGCGACCGTTCTGCTCCGAATATGACTAGCGCCACAAACTCCGGGCCGATTTCCAATACAGTAAATATCCGACGTGTTGGGATTCCCTCCTAAATTGGGAGGAGGTAGAGCAATTCATGTCCCGTGGGCACTCGGGTCGCTTTGCGATGGCGAGCTTGAGGCCAGGAGGTAGGTTGTGTCCGGCATGGTGTGTACAAAGCATTCCACAATGTGGTGGGACTTCCCGGAATGCAGGAGTTTGCAGGACAGGCGAGACTTGTGCCAGTGCAGCGTTCCACAGATGGATGACCGAACCGAACGTACGAAATTGAGGGATGAAATGAGTGAGTGAAAAGGGAGCGGTTAGAGTCTTAGGCTAGAGCCTTTTATGGTCACATCAGATTCCATGCAGATTGGAGTGCTGTGTCGAAGACGAGACGATGAATTGAGAGCGTTGGACGACCGCGCGATTCACGGAATTACATAAGCAACGGGAGCTACGTCACGTGGCGCTATGCCACACTCCCGTCGTGACCAGAGCTTGACCATGGATTCTATGCAGCTAGTCTGTGCACGCATAGTCAGAGGTTCTTCTATTTACACCAGCATTCGAAGATACTTGGACTCTTTTTTTCTACAAGATACTCGGTGATACTGGTGAAGGAGACGCCGTCGGAGATGAACACTTTTCACATCCCAAGAATATTCTCAGCATCGTCAAATTTTTCTGTTTCTTCTGGGGCATTTCCTGTAAAACCACAAACTGTTTAGCTGACAAAAACCGGCTTTTGGGCCTCTCGAAGGTGCTAACCATGAATCTAACTTGTGGTGTCTCTGACGTTACACCTTCACAGGAATTATGGGCGCACTCTGAAACAAGCACCACATCCGTGATGCCCCCTGACGTCTGGTTGAGCCGCGAACGGTTAATTTTCCTCCAGAGCTGCGGGAAGGCCTGTGATGATCCAGTCACGCACCGGGCCATCACGTGGATTCTCCACGCTCCTTGTTTGGTTGTTTGGCGAACATCCACGGATATGTCGCCCACCGCTTTGGACCAGATCCCACTTGCACGATGCCCCTAACCCGCCCAAGGAATAAGAGCTCCTCTCGCTCTCCTGGAATCTCATCTGCCAACTATTTCCAGTCAGGTTCCACGCCCAAGGGGTTTCACCCACCTTCTTACTATGCTGCCGCTGCGGGCCTGACGCATCCTCACCCTGACGATGACAAACCATCTGAAACACTGAACCCTCGTACCACTACGATGGAGACGCCTGACTTCGACGATTCATTTGTTCTCGCGCCCATTCCAACCGCGCAACTTTCTGTTTCATCATCGGCGTCTTCGACGGAGCCTAGCATCGTGTCTCGCATGTCATTTTTGAATAGACGATTATCGAAAGGCAACGGGCTGGGAAGCAAGTCGTCGTCCAAGCGCAAGAGCCAACTTGCGGACCTCCCACTCGTCGAGGCACAGCTAGTTCCATCCCTTCGTGACACCATTGATAAAATGACGAACTCTCCAAACAGCCAAACGCAATCTCCCTCAAATCCATTGTCTCAGGACTCTCGTGCCGCCATACCTTTACCCTCCCAGTACCCTCCGATCCCTTCTACACCTCCAGCCCGTCAACATCGGCAGACGGGCCCTTTCAAAACAGCACACTCACCCCCGCCATCTATCCCTAGGGGTGTGCTTGAAAGTAGTCGCATACCAACTCCCGCACCTGTAGCTAAATCGAAGCTGAACCTTAAGCCAGCCCTCAAAAATGTTGTGACAACCTCCTCTACGGCAAACTTAGGACACGGAAGCCAATCATCTCCTACTAAGGCTTCACCATCGAAGTCTTTCAGGTCTGTTAAAGCTATAATTGGGAGAAAAACGCCACAAATACCTACCGAACCAATCCCGTCAAATGGTACACATGTAACAGCAGGGGATGTGAGTACGCCTCTGACAGTCCTTTACCCCTGCTCAGATGGCGCTATAGTTGTCTGGTTCCGCTATTGGTTCGAGCCGTGTGGCGCGTGAGCGCTCCCGCACAGATCCTGGCCATGTCTCAAAGATACCATCTCGATCGCCTCGGGTTCCTGCCACTCCTCGTGTTCCCCCGCCTGTCTCCACGGTTTCTACTCCAGGACGAGCAAACCACGGTACCCCTCTCAACCGTAGATACGCTGCTATCAGCGACAGTTCTGGATCTGAACTGAACCTACAGGGTGAACGCGGGAGGGCGCTCTTCGTAACGAATGCCGTAATCGTTCCTTCGAGTTCGAGCTCTAGTGAAGATATCGAGGAGTCCCAACTCGTTCCCAATGCTGATCTTCAGGCCAGGTTGTCACATATAGCTCAGCGAGACTACCCATGTGATAGGAAACCCACGCAGTCAGGTGTCGGTTTGGGCCTCGGCCCGGCGGCGAGAATGAGTCATACTCCTTCCCAATCCCGTTCCCATGCCGTGCCTCCTCCATCCAGCAGTGGGCTAGAGGCCGACATCGACAATGAGCATGACTTTGGTCTAGCCGATGAAGATGCAGCTACTCTCGCCATCTCTTCGAGCTCATCTTCTGCCTACCTCCTTCCCCTGATGTCGAACCCCCGAATCTTACCGAATCTTACTAGAAACATCAGTACCTCCACGGGAGGCACTCTTCCGAATCCTTGGGGCCATGATGACGTCCAGCCAAGCGAAAGTGATCAGCGGAGGCGAGAATTGATCGAACTTGTCAATGAAATGGATCATGGTTCCCTGGGCTCTACGCAACCATATGAATATGATGGCCAGTCTGATGATGAGTACGCCGGGGAGCAAGGCCTTGCCATCAGCCCTTCTGATATTTTTGACCCCAACACGGATACGCCTCTGGTGCGAGGAGGCGGTAGCGACCTTAGACACCGATCACCAGCCTCGGGTACAAGTCAGGCAACTCCGAGGCAACCACCCACGCGAGACGCTCTGGGCGGCGGGAATACCGAATGTCCTTCGCCGGGCAAACTACTCGGTAGAGTGTATAAGCAGTCAGCGGAAGCCCACAAAAAAGATCAGGAAGCAGAATTTTCTCCACTATCCGAATATTCCGATGATGAAGACGCACAGTATGGTACCAATAAAACAGCGGAATCACCCCCATTCCATAGAAATCATCGGGGCCCCTTGAGGCAGGATTTATTTAGAAGTGACCATGAGGGCGATTATCCTTGGTCGTCACACAATTCCTCCAATAGAACTTCTACAGTTAGTCCTGCTCACCCTACTTCAATTCGCCGCCGCCGTTACCGTTCCGGGACAGCGGGATGGTCTGAAAACGCGCATCGAACGAGTCGCGGGAGTCCAGTCGCCAGCCCTTCGACGGCCAATTTTCATGGAGCTCATGGCCCGGACAGGACACGGAGCGTAAGTCGAGTCCGGGAACGCAATGGCACGCAACAGACGTCAGCTTGCGCGGCGAATCTGTCCTTTCCTCACGTAGACAGCACATCTTCGACTTCAAGTGTTCGTTGGCGTAGCGAGGGACAGGATGTAAACATACATGGAGAAGTCAACCTCGAACAACTTGGCCCGCGTCGTCAATCAGCTGCGATTGGCAATTCCCAATGGCAAGAAGGGCGGAAACCTTCGGCGATCCATCCTACAAAATCCCCTGCACCCAGAGAAGCGCCAGAGTCACATTCCCAACCAGCGGCGAACCAGCCCGAGAGTCACAATACTCAACGAGCTTATGGGGGAGCGAATGCAGTCCCACTTCCCCAACATGACCGACGTGATTCCCAGATTTCCGCCCCTGAACAGCGAACATGGTTCTCCACAATATCCTCTTCTGCCTATCACTCGCTCCTGGGTCGCTATGGCGAAGTTGAAATGGAAAGGCAGCAAGTTATTTGGGACCTCTGCGAGACCGAGAAAGCCTTTGTGAGGCGGCTCCGAACATTTGTACAGCTCTTCATTCGCCCTCTACGTATGAAAGATAGCGTGACATGGCTCGCCGGTGTTCCCCCGGAAGTCGCACGGCTATTCGACTGGTTGGAAGACATCATCAACATTCACGCGCAAATATCATCGGCCTTGCGCGCCATCGTTGCGGAGCAGTATCCGATCGTGATGCAAATCGCTGGGAAATTGCGAAGCTTCGTGTCGCATCTGGAAGTTCATCAACCATACGTCGTCCGATTGGAAAGCGTCGCGTTGTTGATCAAGCAGCTCACTGAAGATCCCAGCAGTGACTTTGGGGAGTTTATCAGAATCCAACAGGAGCAGGAGGAATGTCGAGGGTGGAGCGTGGAATCCTTTTTGGTTGAGCCGGTCAACCGACTCGTTGACTATCCGATCCACTTTAGAGTATGCGCCAAAACTCCTCTCTGTTTCGTTATCGACAACTTATTTCCATCGCCTAGCGGCTTCTGGATGTGACGCCCCGCGATCACCTAGATTACCTCGCTACTTTTTCACTCCTCCACTGCACGGAGGCAATAATTCGCGTGATGCGCGAAGTCAAGCTTCAGGAAGAAGAGTACGAATTGGTTAAAGAACGACTGGGGCATATCAAGGACTTACCCGCATCTTTACAACTGGCCCACCGATTCCGGAGGCTGCTGGCCCGAGGGAGGTTAGAGCGCGAGCGTCCTCGCGTCAAGACACGCACTGCCGCGAGCGCTGGGCCCCTTTATGAGCATGAGGGTCTCAACTTGAATCTAGCTGCTGGGGTCCGACAATCAAGGCTTATCAATGCTATCCAATCAAGGGCTATGCGCTCTGATTCAATCAAGACGACCTCAGAGTCAACCACGTCTATGGAGTCACATTTTTTCGACAGTGTCCCATCCCCGCCCTATCCATCAGAGTCCATTCCACGCTCCGCATCCTCTTCTTCAATTACACGTCAAAATCCATGGGACAACCAGTTCTTTGCTCAGAGGAATGAGCATATGGGTTCAGGATCCCGTGGACAACTCACACAGACACTCTACACACTCGTCTTCAATGATATCGTCCTCTTTACAGAGCCCACCAACGACGCGAGCAGTCATCATCATCCATCAGCTCAGGGATACTCGTGGCGTCTGCTTGAGAGGATAGGGATTTCCCGCGTTTTTAAGGTGAGGGAGGACTCTGGTCAAGTCGTCTTGGACTTGCTCCCGGTTGACACGGACAATGGAATAACTGGGGTGGTACCGGACAGCGGGCAGCTCATCACTCTTACGTTGTCCGTTCCCTCAACAACGTCCTCAGGGGTGCGGCTAGATATGTCTAGTGTGTCACGTCTCCGTCAGAACTGGATATCTGCGTTTCAAGAATGCGCAAATCATACGATCCGTGCTCTGTCATTCCCCACGCAGTCAGGCAAACCAGTCGCCACACTACCAGGTCTGAAGTGGGACGCTGATTCGCAAGCCTCTGTCTCTGCGATTCTCGAGAGTGGCCTTCCTTTGCCAAAGAGTCCTTCCACGCAAATTGCAGAGCGAAGCGCCGACCCTTCAGAGCAAGAGCGGGAGGCCAGGGGTTGGTGGGCGCTACGTTTCCAGCAAGTCTTTCGTGAGATGCAACGAGGTTCCACGGCCTCACTAATTACTGTCTCGCTCGGCACGTCCACACCTGGTGGGGACACTTTGGGAAAACTGCCCAGATCCCAACCGCGTGTACTCAAGCTTTCGTCATTTTCATCATCCGAATCGATGTCTAATCGTCTGGCCTAATTTGTCTCTGACCTCATCAGCACTGGTCTGTTTATTATCTCTATTGTTGTATCCGTTGCCTGTGTTGTATTAGTCTCAATGCAAGTGCTGTTAAAACTCGAACTTGAAGGGCCCGATCGGAATACCATTTATGGTGACAGCGCGAGCTCCGGTGGTCGTTGCAGTGATACTGACGTTGATTGTCAAGAAGTTGACGTCATGCAGCACACCATGGGATATCACATTGAGTGCTTTATGCGCGAAGTCCTGGAAAGTTGTGCGCCTCGTTCAGAGAATCGTTGCGTGCTAACTACTTGGCAGGCGAAAAGGTCTAGGAACTGGGTCACTACTAGTACTCAGGCTATTGATGAGCTCATAAGATCAAGTTCAACACACTTACAATAAAGCAGCTCTCCTAGTGATCTAGTCATACCTGACAGAGATCTGCATATACAGTAAGGCTCAATTAAATGGGCGTTTTTTTAGATTGGACATAATCTATCATGCATGCAGGGAAGAGTCGTACCTGATCCTCAGATTCGGAAGATGTCGTACCTCAAATAGCGGTGACGCAACGTGCCCGGCAATGAGCGACAGCGACGCATCTGGAGTCCTCGAGCAAGGCACCCCGTGAAGGGTCATCTGAACGACGGGCGCGGCTCACTGGCTCCAAGAACTCTGCGCCCCATCTTTAATTAGTGGAGTTGTTCCTTCAGAGCCGAATAAGCTGGAACTTATCGAATATGACTTGAAATATAGCCAAACACTATTGACGATCCGCACGGGTGTCATCTTGACTAGGTGCTGGACTAGAAAATCGAAAAGAACTGGAGCCCAAATATCATGAAAACCAAGAGCTTGAGAGAACATACAATTTGGTAACCAAAATCGAAAACATCCTACCACCTATGCAGTACTCTTATTTTACGTGTTTGCCTATTCGCGGCATGAGATACGGTCTCAGCGCTTCCACCGACGCCGCATCAGACTGTGCCGAGTCACACCAACCGGTATTTATGTCCATTCCAGATTGCAGAAATCTCCGACTGACAGTATCTTCAACCTGCGAGCTCGGCAGAAACAGTTTCGGCTACTGAAAAGAACCCTAAAATACAAAACCCTTATCGCATGTGTTGTATGCTCAGACCTAGGCAGGAACACCAGTGACTGCCCGTGCTCACCGAAGATCGGTCAGAAACGGGGGTCCAGTGGCAAGATGAGAATTAGATTAGTGAATGGAATCAAAACGTGTTGCCCTGCCAGTGGACATTGTTATCATTTGATCACTATGTGCATCATGATGTGTTAAACATCATCATACAGGATTTTCAATCTCTACCATCTCTGATGGGGACGGCGATCAGGTTAGCTCAACCCGTTTGGGAAAAGGACCCCGACATGCCGGTAGCCCAAGTTTTACCACTCTCTGCCTTCTACTAATACAAGCCATTGGGACCTCCACATTGTGAACATTGGTGCCTATCAGTGCCCGCGAACACAGAACGATATGTACATGGATCCCGAGGTTCGATTCAAAACTTGTCACTCTAGAACTTTTGGAAGAAACTCCAAAAATGACAATCGGCGCGGCAAACTGCGGCATCATGTCCCTTGGTGTTCTGTGCTGATTGAGCAAATTGAGCATGTTGTTCAGGGAACGACGGTGCTCACCATTTATTATCGGCGGCGGCGACAAAGCTAAAAAATTTATAGCCCTGTGGTATACTTCGCGGAACTTGAACTTGTACCGAAAGGCTAGAACGCGATAACGAGTTTCGATATCGAAATTGATGAGTAAGAAAAAAAAATACATAAATTAAGTGGAGAGAGAGAAGAAGGAAGTGGTCATCTAAGATGTCTTTGGCATCAAAAATGTCATAGTGAGGGGGGGGGATCATATCACCCGCGGATGCGCGGAACGGAAACGCAGGGAGAGGGTTGGGGGGTTCAGCGAAGAAACCTCTCCCATAAACGCGAAAGAGGGAAGTAGCTATCGAAATATGAAAAGAAAGCAAAAACGCCGGCAAAAGCGGCGCATCTGTAACTGCCCCCCCATTGGGGGCTAATCTCTTCGCTATCGGTCTGCAGCCAATGGCACCGGGCACATAGATAGCTTGCGGATAACACACGGGCGCATGCATGCTACAGGAAACGGGGGTGCTAAAATGTCGGGGTGACTCGGTCGCGGTTCTAGCACCCGCTAAGCTCGCGGCGTAGTGCCGCGGTCCAGGCCATCGCAAAATAGCACACGCCCATCGGGACGCCGCACTTGATCATCACCTCGTTCCAGTCCCATCGCCGTCCGCCCCACCGACCGCCGAGCTTGAGTCGCCAGGATTCACCGCGACTGCCTCTCTCCCACCAGAGGTTGCTTGTCACCCATAACTGGACAGCTCTGGAGCAAGAGGTGAAACTGCCGATGATGGCCCAACAAATGACCGGTCGTTGTTCGTGACCGATTAGGGTGAGGGAGAAATGGGTCGCGGGCCAACAAATAGCTTGTAAGGCCAATAATCGAATCAAGGTTGATAATGGAGGGTAGTAGACCCTCCATCGTTGGAAGAGACCGTTGGTCAGGGATAGACATTGATATCCGGTCAACATGGCCTACGAACCCGAGATGAGAGACAAGGTTGACAAAGAAATGAAATGAGAGAGCGAAATGACGTACCCATAATGCAGACATGACATAATCTATGGGAGTGATGTTTCCGTTTATGGGTGGAAACCACGCATGGTACAGATTGTAAAGTACACCAAATACGGCAGGGACGATTGATAGCAGACGAGACGCCTCGAACAAGAGCGGTGTGATCACTTGCTCGAGGCTGTTTGGCGGTACCAACGGACCGGAAACTGGGACGATGCGTGCGGTTGGCAGGTGTCTCGGCTAGTGGGATAACGACGAACACTTTTTAAAAAAAAAACCCTGTTATACTGTATCATGGAACGCGTTGCTTACCGGTTCATCAGCCTCTGTCTCCGTCTCGCCTGCGCCGAGCTGACCCGGGGCGGTGGTGATACCCTTGGAATGTCGTGGAAGGATACGTGAACGAAAGTTGGTCCCATGTGCGAGGTGATTAGTGGTATAGATCATGCCACCATCCTCATTTTCATCATGAGGGTCCCGTTCGGATTCGCTGTCTGAAACTACGCCGCCCTGTGCGGGGCGCATGCGTTGGGGTGAGTATTGCGCAAGGAACGTCGCGTTTGAGGTGTTGGACGAGATGTGTGACGACGAGAGTGACTTGGTCGCGAGTGCCACTGGGAATGGTGTGTATGGGGGTGGAGAACCCAGGTTGATGGAAGAGTTGGATGGGAGTACGATGGGGGGAGATGATGGTGTCAAGAGGAAGGGACGAGTGGGAAAAGGGATGCCAGTGGCGGTGGACGCGCGCTTGCGAGTTTGGGTACTAATGACCGATGATGGCGTGCGTTTGCGGAACGTGGGTGAAGCGATAGTAGTAGCTGAGCTGTTGCCTCCCTTGTGAGAGATAACAGTCAAGGCGAGTTGCTCACCACCAGAGCCGCTCTTGGCTCTTGTTTGCCTGGAGTATGACATGATTCGTGTTCGGGTGAGATGCGAGAGCAAAAAACGGTGGGATTTCGCACCTTTGAACGGGGGCCTTTTTTCGTTTAGAGAGCTTTATAAAAAGAGAGTTGGGGTACGGGCCCAATCCCGTTGTTAGACACCCTGATCTCTCAGGCACATCCCTCGCTCCACTCGTTATCTCTTGCCCCGGAACGTTATTACTACTTCCGTCCTTTCATCGAATATATTTTGTGTTCCAACATCCACTTTTCGGACCCACAGCGCGCTACTCATCCTCCGAGCCGTCTCGTTCCGCTGGTCCGAACACGCCATCTCTACTACGGCATCTTCCATACTTCGTCGTTTCCAGTGGCCGGCTTGGAGACATATCCATCACTCATCCAACTCTTCGCCGTATGGTTAGCGTACACAAATGACGCCACTGGACCGAGCCCTAACTACGCATGGCGGAACCGCCAAAACGGACGCAATCACCGGTCCGACTACCAAGTAATTGATTGCCAACATCCTCCTCCCTGAGCTCCTACAACTCATCATCCCTCCTTGGGGAAATTTCTCTCTAAAAGTCCGAGCAGAAGTGAAAGTGCGGGTCGTTCCAATTGGAGAAACGTTCCCACTTTCTGCAGAATAGCTATGATGTGGATTAATTGCTGCAAAAGGTTTCTTGCCAGAGAGAGCTTGATGATTTGGAAAACGGCGATCATAGTCTTGCGGAGAAAGCAGGAACCATTTTCGTCTCAACTCATTCATATTCCTGCTGCGCGATAACAAAAAAAAACATCCCCTCTGAGACGCGCGGGTCAATATCTGATGATACGTGCTCTCTCTCTCTCTCTCATGGAGATTTAAAAATAAAAATTTGCGTCCTCCCCCTTCTTTTCCGCTTGCTTCTGAACAGATCATTGCGTTTCGATCAAAAAGTCCCACAAAACCGCCAAGATTTGACGCATTGTGCCCCCTTTGTGTTGACCAAAAACCCGCTATCAAGTCCGATTTTCCTTTAACTGAGCTCCAAACAACCCTCCGGAAATATTTCGATTCGTTCTATCACATATAGGGATCGGTTGTCAGCCGACCGATAACAAAAGTCGGCTTGGAGAGGCGAGAGTAGGAGCTTTGCGAAGTAGCTCAGTTCATATCTCCGAGTTTACCGGCGTCAATTCGCCAATTGCTAGCGCTTTTATAAATGTCGACCACTAGGATCTCGGGACTTTTTGCGGGAGAACCACATCTCGTCATTGAGTAAAACACACGAGAAACATGAATGCTACATTTCTAGTACACAACACGGTTTCAGTTCAGCTACAGTACAGTAACCTACATCAAAAAACATGGATGAACACTGCGTACGATGATGTAAGACGACAGAATAGTGAAGAGATAAAAACAAGGAAAGAAAATTTAGAGGTAGAACATGACGTCTTGAAGGTTGGGATGGAGTCCTGAACCCCACATGCGTTGAGCGGCATCATACACGCGTTGTTCCGCAGCGTCACGGGCTCTACGCATACCCGTGCTAGTCGACTCGACGCCCTCGGCGCTCGACGCCGTATCGCTCCCCCCACCTTGATTGAGAAAGCCGTGTATCCAATACCGAGCCTGTTCGCACACGATATCGGCGTAATATGCGGGTGGAACGAGACTGACGGCTTTCGTGGCGCGTGCGTAGAGATAGCTGACCGTGTGAACGCCCTGTTGCGCCAAATCGGCCGTGAGCGAGCTCTCGTCGTAAATGACGACGTAGTGAGTCGGTTTGACGGTACCCTGCAACCCCGCGTGCGCTTGCAGATAAAAATCAAAATCGAGCATCGAGGTCACGCCCTTGTCGACTACCGTGCCCGGAAGCGTGTTCCCATTCCGGTCGGCAAATTCAGAGTTGGGTGGGAAGAAGCGCGCGTTGTGCCGTTTGCCGCAGATGAAGATGCTCAGAGTGGGGTGGTACCGCGGGTTCTTGGGGTCGATGCGTTTAAAGGCTTCGAATATCTGTGGCAGTTCCTCTTTGAGTACTTTGTCATATTGGCCCTGCATACAAGTACGTTAAAGGTCAGCCGTTGAGTTGTGGGGGACACATTACCTCTGATACACCATCACGGAAGATGATCATGCGTTTGGGAAGGACGTTCGAGCGCCTCCGGAACGCCTGCAGCCGCTCAATGACCATATCTGCAAGATCTGCGATCCCCTGTGGCAAGTTTAATGTCAGTGCCAAATCGTTTGTCGATCCGTAAACACTTACTTCTTGCTTGCTCTTCTGAAGACGCAAGCTCGCCGGGAATTGTACGAAATCCTTGTCCACGCTGGCGACGACGCCCGCGATCGACGGTGTTCCGGGTACGCTACTCGGCCCAGGATGCGTAACGTCAATCCCGACCAGGATAGTCGGCTCCTTTTGTAACCAGTTGAGCGCATCACCCGCGATGCGATGATTGATCCCTCCAAGCTTCGTGTTCACTTTGAGTGCGACGTTTGAAAGATACTGATCCTGCCCGCGCTCTGACAGAGCCTTTTCGAGCAACAGGCATTGGGACCGCACGCCAAACTTGACCGCGCAGAGCCGCTTGATGCCGGGGTAGATATAGTCGTCCTTTTTCTGCAGGAGGACGAGGATAAAGCTGATGCCCTTGGGATCTCCGAAACGCTCGATCGTCTGCGAGATGCTCTCGATCGCGCGTCGGCGTCCCGGGTCGTCCTTGACGTGCGGGAGCACCGCGGTGGGCAAGATCGCCGGTGGCTCGTTGCCGACGCCCATCCCGCTGTTCTTACACTTGTTGGCGAACGCCTTGATGAACCCGATCAGCCTCTCGTCCGTGGGACCCTTGAACGTCAACGCCTCCACGCCGTCGCGCACAACGAGGACCTTCCAATTCGTCATCCGGCCGCCCTGGTGGAACCTGACGTCCAAGATATTCCAACTGCCGTTGGCTACACGCGGTTGTCCCTTGCCGTACGTCACCGACGGCGCCGGAAGCTCGCGGCCGGGAACGACAAGCATCTGGTTGGCGACCCGAATACCGAAGGCATTGAGCACCGGTGTGGTTGATTGTGAGAGGCCCAGGCGTTGGAGCCCGGTCTCTACGATGGTCTTTGCACTCTCGGCTGGTTTTCGACTCGCGACCTTGAGCATGTCCGACGTTTCTTTGGGGCCAAGTTTCCCGAGGTGAGGTTCGCCGTGTTCAATCGCGCACAATTCTGCCGGGATATAGCTCGGTTTGCCGGGTTGTCCCACGTCGATGAGGGGCAAATCGTCTGCGTACTGTAGTCGGATGTTATACTCTAAGAAGATGTAAGTGTCGTATAAGGGACAGACAGATAAACGCACTTTTGACGTAGTAGTCTTTGACGGAGATGATGCCACCCAGCTCCGCGCACTGGAAGGTCTGCTTGCTAGCAGAGTTGGTGACGACGCGTTGGATGGTCATTATACGTTTGTATCCCAAGTACCGCGTCGATACTTTGACTTTTCTCATAAATTCTCGAGGGATGGAATCGTACGAGGCGGCAGAGAAGGCGCGAATCGCGTCGGAGAGTTTCCCGGGTTCGTGGAACGCGGACATGCACCTGTTGATGTTGACGAGGAGTAACTTGTTGCCCGGCCGGACTGAAGAGTAGAAACCCATGAGAGCCCATATACGTGGGCCGATCCGTAGCTTCTCTTCATCGTTAAAAAAGTAGCGATTCTTTCCGAACCGGAAGCCCGACTGTGATGCCTGGCGTTGGACGACAAGGTTGAGGGCGTTGATGAGAGGGTCGACATCGTCGATCCTGTCAACATTGGCCACGTCGCCCGATAGGTATCTGAAGGTGGGTAGGTAAATTTATCAAACGAGTTGGACAAGACTTACAGCCGCATGGGTTCTGTGGACAGTTCTTTGGAGAATATGACTTCGACCGTATACGTATCTGCGTCCCTCGGAGGTTTCGGATCTCCCTCCTCGTAGAACATGACAGTGTCACGCAGGGGTTCAGGCAATGGCCGGGCGGCGACGAGGCGCTGTGCACCGTCATGGGCAATAGCGTCGGCATAGGGTCTCATAACTTGCTGCTTCTCGAAGAGGGCGAGAACGCGACGTTTGACGCGCGCCTTTTGTGACTTTGGCTCCGGTATGATCTTGACAATGTACTCGTAAAT
>QLPA01002565.1:482-31329 GCA_003313945.1 Lactifluus pinguis | reverse complement strand
TTCTGGAAGAGGGCGAGGAGCTTAGCCCGCTCGGCGGGCTTGGTGCAGGCAGGGATGGAGGCGCTGGCCATAGCCAGCCCCTCCTCAAAGTCAAAAGCAGGGTCGTGATAGTTGTCAAAGTCCACATCCATGATGAGTGGTGGTGGTAAGAGAAGAAGGAGTGACACCCATCTTCATGGAACGCTCATCGGCGCTGCGCAGAGACGCGCGCTTGGAGTTTGTGTAGTACGTGTTCACGACCGAGTGTCAGTAGGCAGCTCTTGAACTGCTTTATAGACGACGAGGGTGTTGACCCGTCCACGCTGTTTCATGATACGCACGCAGATGAAGATGGGAGGCCGTGGGAATATGTGAAGTGCGGCTCGTGACGAGGTTTACGCCAGCCCCCGATTTTGGATATTGCTCAGCGCTCAAGGACACCACCGCCACGAGGGCTGAACACCGTCTACATGAGGCCTACACACCACTGCCAGTGTCAGTGTAACCCGTGAATTCCTCAATCTCATCCACACCACTTCTCACCCTGAAAATGCCTGGTTGCTCCTTGACCCCAAGTTATCCTTCCTTCATTAGAAGGCTCATCCGCAAATGACGTGAACCAAGTCATGAACCAAGTCGTGAGTCCCAAATCCTTCATGTCTTGTCCTCTGATCTATTCACAACCTTTCGAATTAATAGGGCCCAACAGCAATAGACGACACTCAACTATCCATATCCTGAACGACGACGTGCTTCTCAATATATTTCATCTCTATCGGCTGGACAAATATCACGGTGGAATTGGGACGGCTTCTTTGTTGTCTGACCAACGTTGGTGGTACAAACTGGTACACGTTTGTCGACTGTGGCGAAATATCATTCTTCAATCACCATCCCGGCTCGACCTTCATCTCTTTTGCTCCAATAGTGTGCCTGTAGCGGACATGCTCGCACATTCACCACCTCTACCACTCACCATCTATTATCACAATAATTGGGCGATAACAGAAACAGTTGAATCGGATATATTTATCGCACTTTCGCACCGCGATCGCGTTCGTCGCATTGACCTTTGGAAGCTCCCAAATGTGGGGAAGTTTGTCGCGGTTATGGATGATCAATTCCCAATTCTGGAACACATTGATATCGATTCTCAGACCGAAGTGGCCCTTCCTGTCACATTTCAAGCCCCCAATCTACGCCATCTCAAACTGTGGAAGGCTTCTCTTCCAATTGAATCACCCTTACTCACAGCTACCGCCGCGGGACTTGTCACCCTCTCGCTTATGGATATCCCGGCATCCGCCTATTTCCCTCCAAGTTATATACTTACCCGAATTTCGCTTATGGCCCAGCTAGAGAGTCTGTCCATTGGATTTCCTTTCGTCGTTCCTTCCGACCGCAATGTTGAAAGGCAGTTGCACCAGACCCCGGATAGTATGATCTTACTTCCTAACCTACGCCTCTTTATATTCAAAGGTACGGCGGCATATTTGGAAGGTCTTGTCGCTCGGATCAGCGCCCCTTTCCTCAACCAATTTCGTCTCCATCTTAATCATCAGCGCTTCTTTACCTTTCCGCTCCTCTTGCAGTTCATACAAACATCAGAGAACCTGGAATTTCCCGCTGTCCAGGCAACTTTCAACGAACATAGCTTTTTCTTAAATGCGGAACCTTTGAGTCGGGACAGTCCCTTGATGTTGCAGATCGCCTGCAGACGTCATGATCTCGACTCGCAGGTCACGTATGCGGTGCAATTATTTCGTACACTTTCACCCATACTCTCTGTTGTCGAGAAAGTCACATTTGCGCAAAGTCGATTCCCACACAACAATGTCAACCAAAGACAATGGTGTGAACTTCTTAGGCCATTCACCAACACGAAGACTATTCGTGTGCAAGATGATCTCGTTGACAATATCTTTCGTTCCTTACTATCGGACGATGGAGGGCCACCACTAGAGCTCCTTCCGAACCTTGAGGAGGTTGAATATTCTGGAGGAAGTGACGCTCGGGACGCACTTGATGCATTCGTTGATGCACGACGGGTAGCAGGCCATCCAGTGATCCTGCGCAAGGTAGCCATTTCTTTTGTTTTTCTCGATATGTCCTACAATCGATAAGCCATTGCGTGGGAGCGCTGCGGCGGTGACCATAACAGGTGGTGGAACACAGTGCCAGTGCCAGGGCGTCTCGGTATGAAAGTCCTTATACTATTTTCTCACTCTCATACCAGCTGCCTTGTTCATGGTGACTACATAACTAAAGGCAGATAGTTATCGCAGCCCTTATTCTCGTTTACATCTATCGTTCAGTTGTACGCCTCTTCCGATCACGTGATGTGCTGAGTATTAATTCAAGCCGCACATTTTGCCGGTGCAGTCACCTCTCAGTTTTCCGTCGCCATGCCTCCATTCTGGTAGTTGCTACAAACGTGAAACTTCAAGCTCGTAATACTTCTCCATTCTCACTCTTCTCAACGGGGCAGACCGCTACCAGTTGAAGTACTAACAATACCGCAACATCGATCCGTCTCTCCATATAGAAACATTGGCGTTAAGACGAATGTATACATGATGCAGGTAAGAGGAAAGAATAGCATCGGCGCGTATATGAATTGCATGGGGTCTGAGCGCGAGAAGGGTATCGATCAGATGTCACCAATAATATCGATTCATATCTGTGGTGCGTCTTTGAACTTTTTTTTTTTGAATTTCCATACTTCGAGCTCAACCTGTCCTTCCAATATTTTGCCCATCTTTCTAAGCTCCGTGATAAAGAATCCCGTCGTGTGACCACCCATCAATTCCGTCTGTGCGTATCTTCCAAATCCCGCGGAGCTTGAAATTCTGCCCCATCCAGTGATACTGCGCCGCCAGTTTACCTCATTCTGGCAGTAGGGGCGCTCGTCGCCATTGGGTTTAAGCTTGTGGAGAGGCGGTTCGGGCTGCTATATGTAGGCGTACGAGGGTAACTCGAAAATGAGTCAGTCTATTTCTCACACGGAATGACGATGATGGCGGCGCTTGGTAGGCTACCCCTGGTCCCTGGACTCAATATGAATGATGCCGTGTCGTTTTCTGCTGTTTCACAGGATTCGAAGGTGTACATCTTCCGTTCAATGCTGGGCTGTACTCACCAAACCCTTCACATCGACGGACGAGTGCATCACGAGGCGGCGGCTGTAGGCGATATTGAACTATCGAACCTGGAGGGCGTACTTATTTTATGGAACAGACCGGCTTTCTTTCCATGGCGTCTTCCTTTCCCCCCATCCCATCGTCGAGTTTCCCCTTATTATTTACTTCTGCTCGTGCGGAAGCGAAGCCCGATTTTCTCATGTTCTCGGACAGTGGATTTACGTACACTTCCCGTCGCTTGTGCCTCCGCCTTTTAACACAGCTAGAACTTGTTGCTCACGCTCTACGCCGCACAACTCACATCCGACGCATACACCATCCAGCTCTGGCGCCAAGGATACATCGACTGCACACGCATTGGTGGCGTGGACGATATCTCGCATGGTAATGGTTGTGGTCGGCGCGTGGCGCGCAATAAGATGTGGCAACGGGGACCGCACCTGGCACCGGCAGAAATTGGCGAGGTGGCCATAGTCCGGTTCTACAGAACCTAGCTAGCAGCCCAGACTCCGCCGTCTATGTGGTGTCTCACAGTATGTATCGTCCTTCAAAGATCATGTGAGATGTGATGCTCTTGTCAGAGACACTTTTGGAGAAGAGAGCATCCATCACATAATTTCTAAAGTATAGCTTTTTATGTACTCTACCTATATATCTGAATATATCATGACATTTCCATCGTCTGGCATGTGAGGGGATTCCGTTGTTACCCGCCGGCCATTCTCATCTCAGTCCTGTCAGGGTTGGCACCGCTTGACGCAATGTGCGTGTTGAATTGCGGAAACTTACCACGGGTCCACCATGCGGTACGGCCCCATACTACCCAAGGACAGAACGCGCTCCTCACGCACCCAGTTGGAGGACCCGCCACAGCCTCCAACTCGAGCAGCTATGGGTCTCGACCTGGACTCGCCACATCTTATTCGGCAGCTCGTCCGAGTCTTCACTTGGGTGCATGAGTGCGGACCGCCGTGGCAGTACGGAAGGCAGAGGCGACAATTGGAACAGCAGACTCTCAATGCCAGCGATCGAATCTCTTGGGCCAAAATCCCTGGATAGCTGCGCTGCGTCTGCCTGTGCAATCGCCCTAGAGTCTGTGAGTCATCCTTATGTGTGCTTCGTTTGTCACCATTGAGAGAATAAACAACGCACACCAAAAAAAAGTCTATCGACTGTAGTAGGGTATGTACGTTCATCTTCATGGAACGCTCATCGGTGCTGCGCAGAGATGCGTGGTTGGAGTTTGTGTAGTACGTGTTCACGACCGAGTGTCAGTAGGCAGCTCTTGAACTGTTTTATAGACGACGAGGGTGTTGACCCGTCCACGCTCTTTCATGATACGCAGATGAACATGGGAGGCCGTGGGAATGTGAAGTGCGGCTCGTGACGAAGTTTGGAAAATAGACGCCAGCCCCCGATTTTGGATATTGCTCAGCGCTCAAGGACACCACCGCCACGAGGATCGAACACCGTCCACATGAGGCCTACGCACCACTTCCAGTGCCAGTGTAACCCGTGAATTCTTCAATCTCATCCACACCATTTCTCACCCTGAAAATGCTTGGTTGCTGCTTGACCCCGAGTTATCCTTCCTTCATTAGAAGGCTCGCCGCCGGCGGACGTGAACCAAGTTGTGAGTTCCAAATCCTTCATGTCTTGTTCCCTGATCTGTTCACAACCTTGCGAATTAATAGGGTTCAACAGCAATAGACGACACTCACCTATTCATATCCTGAACGATGACGTGCTTCTCAATATATTTCATCTCTATCGGCTGGACAAATATCACGGTGGAATTGGGACGGCTCCTTTGTTGTCCGACCTACGCTGGTGGTACAAACTGGCACACGTTTGTCGACTGTGGCGAAATATTATTCTTGAATCACCATCCCGTCTCGACCTTCATCTCTTTTGCTCCAATGGTGTGCCTGTAGCGGACATGCTCGCACATTCACCACCTCTACCACTCACCATCTATTATACCGATTGGAAGATGAAAGCAAAAGTTGAATCGGATATACTTCTCGCACTTTCGCACCGTGATCGCGTTCGTCGCATCGACCTTTGGGGGTTCCCAGATGTGCGGAAGTTTGTCACGGTTATGGATGATCAATTCTCAATTCTGGAACACATTGATATCGATTCTCGGGCCGAAGTGGCCCTTCCTGTCACGTTTAAAGCCCCCAATCTACGCCATCTCAAACTGTCGACGGTTTGCCTTCCAATTGGATCACCCTTACTTACAACTGCCGCAGGACTCGCCACTCTCGAGCTTCTCGATATCCCGGCATCCGCCTATTTCCCTCCAAGTTATCTACTTAGCCGGATTTCGCTTATGGCCCGGCTGGAGAGGCTGTCCATTGGATTCGTCGTTCCTTCCAACCGCGAAGTTGAAAGGCAGTTGCACCAGACCCTGGAAATGATCTTACTTCCTAACCTACGCTTTTTTCTATTCAAAGGTACGGCGAGATATTTGGAAGGTCTTGTCGCTCGGATCAGCGCCCCTTTCCTCAACCAATTTCATCTCCATCTTGATCATCGGCGCTTCTTTACTTTTCCACGCCTCTTGCTCTTCATACAAACATCCGCGAACCTGGGATTTCTCGCTGTCCAGGTAACTTTCAGCGAACTTGGCTTTTTCTTACATGCGGCCCCTTTGAGTTGGGACAGTCCCTTGATGTTACAGATCGCCTGCAGACATCTCCACTCGCAGGTTACGACTGCGGTGCAATTATTTCGTACACTTTCACCCATACTCTCTGTTGTCGAGCAGGTCACATTCGCGCAAAGTCGATTCCTTCACAACAATGTCAACCAAAGACAATGGCGTGAACTTCTTAGGCCATTCACCAACGCGAAGACTATTCGTGTGCAAGATGATCTCGTTGACAATATCTTTCGTTCCTTATTATCGGACGATGGAGGGCCACCACTGGAGCTCCTTCCGAACCTTGAGGAGGTCGGATATTCTAGAGGAAGCGATGCTCGGGACGCACTTGATGCATTCGTTGATGCACGACGGGTAGCAGGCCATCCAGTGAGCCTGCGCGAGGTAGGTGATCAAATTTTTCTCCGTTTTCATCTCTATATGCCAGTGGCCGAGGATCGATAAACCATTGCGTTTGAGCGCTGCGGCGATAACGGTGAAACACAGTGCCAGTGCCAGGGCGTCTCGGTATAGATGTCCATATACTATTGCTCACTCTCATACTAGCTGCCTTGTTCATGACAACTACATAATTAAATCACGACGTAAAGGCAGATAGTTATCGCAGCCCTTATTCTCGTTTACATCACGTCACCTCTGTTAGTATCTTCCAATCACGTGATGTGCTGATTAATTTCAAGCCGCTTTTGTGCCAGTCCGTCTTCGTTTTCTGTCTCCATGCCTCCATGCTTGTAGCTGCTACGGTTATGAAACTTAAAGCTTAATACCTCCACTCTCACTCTCAGCCGACCGTTACCGGTCAACCTTCAATACCGCAACATAGACCCGTCTGCCCACATAGAAAACGACACTTACCACCGCTGGCGCTGACACGAATGTATGCATGATGCAGGTAAGAGGAAAGGACATTATCGGTGCAAATGTGAATAGCATGGAGCTGGAGCGCAAGAAGGGTATCGATTTGATGTCACCAATGATATCGAAACAATATCCGTGGTGCGTCTGTCATCGTTTTTTGAATCCGTACCTTGAGCTCAAACTGTCAACCCGATATTGTCTCCCATCGTTCTCAGCTCCGTGGTAAAGAATCCCGCCTTGTAATCACTTATCGATGCCGTCTGTGCATAATTTGCGAATCCCGCAGAGCGTGAGGTTGTGCCCGACCCAGTGAGACTGCGCCACCAGTTTAACTCCTCCTGGCCATGGCGGTGCTCGTCGCCCTCGATTTAAGGTTATGGAGGGGAGGTTCTGGCAGCTCACATATATGTAAGTGTAGCCTGAAATAGGTCAGTCTATCTTTCACGAGGAATGACGAGGATGGCGGCGCTTGGTAGGCTGTCCCTGGACTCAAGATGAAAGCGGTCGCATCTGCTTCGGCATTTTACAGTATTCGAAGGTGTACATTTTCTATTCAGTGCTGAACTGTACTCACCAAACTCACATATCGACGGACGAGCGCATCACCAGGGCGGCGACTGCAGACATTCTAGCCGATGTCGGAATTCCGAGCCTGGCCCGGGTACTTATGTCATATCTTTCCTTTCCCCACCCTTACGTCGAGTTGTTTCCAGTTACTTTTTACTTCTGCTCGTACAGAAACTAAGCCCGACATTCTCGTACGGTGAATTTACATGCACTTCTCCGTCGCTTGTGCCTCCGTCCGTCCTTCAACATAACTAGAACTCCCTGCTCACCCACTCTGCTCCACATCTCACATCCGACGCATGGCGCCAAGGATTCCACAACTGCACATGTAGTGGCGGCGTGGATATCATATCGCAGAAGCATGGTCGCGGTCGGCGGGCAACAAGATGCGGTGATTGGGACAGAACCTGGCACCGGCAGAAATGGGCGAGGTGGCTATAGTGCGGTTCTACAGAGCCTGGTTAGCACTCCACCATCGTCCTTCAGGGATCTTGTGAGATATTTTTTGAGGAAGAGAGAATCCGTTATGATAATTTCTAAAGTAGCGTTCCATGTACGCTAACCTATATGACCGAATATATCACCGTCTGGCATGTGTGAGGATTCAGTACCACCAGCGACCGTGACAGTGTGTTGAATCCACGACGGGTCCACCATCCCACGGCTTATTCAGCAACTTGTACGAATATAGCTCTGAGTCAGCGCCTAGGAACACCACCGCCACGAAGACGGAGCATAGTCCTACCGCCATTGGTACACCGTGAATTCTTCAATCATATCCACGTCATTACTCACCTCCCTGAATATGCCTGGTTGCTGCTCTACCATAAGTTATCCTTCCCTCATGAGGTGGCTCGCCGACGGCCGACGTGAACCAAGTCGTGAGTTCCATGTCGTTCAAGTTATGTTCTGTTCACAACCTTGCCTAATAGGGCACAACAGCAATCGACGACACTCACCTATCCATATCCTGAATGATGACGTGCTTCTCGATATATTTGATCTCTATCGGCTGGCACTGGCAGACGAATTTGACGACGGAGTTGCGACGGAGTTTGTTTGGCCCCGCCAGTGGCAACGTTCAAGTTGGTGGTACAAACTAGCACACGTTTGTCAACTGTGGCGAAGTATTATTCTTCAATCGCCATCCCGGCTCGACCTTCATCTCCTCTGCACCAACGGTGTGCCCATAGCGGACATGCTCGCACATTCGCCACCTCTACCACTCTCCATCTCTTATGATGTTGAACGGAAGATAAAAGTAAAAGATGAATCGGGTATACGTCTCGCACTTTCACACCGTGATCGCGTGCGTCACATTCACTTATCTGTCGGTTCCAATGGGAGGAAGTTCCTCATGGTTATGGATGATCAATTCCCCGTTCTGGAGAGCCTTTATATCTATTCTCCGATCGAATTGGCCCTTCCTGTTACGTTTCAAGCCCCCAATCTACGCCATCTCAAACTGTCGACGGTTTACCTTCCCATTCGATCTCCCTTACTCAGAACTGCCGCGGGACTCGTCACTCTCGAGCTTCGCCATATCCCGGCAACCACCTATTTCCCTCCGAGTTATATACTCACCCAACTTTCGCTTATGGTTCAGCTTGAGAAGTTGTTCATTGTAATTGAATCCCCTATCAACCGTGATGTTGAAAGGCAGTCGCGCCAGACCCTAGACATAATTACACTTCCTAACCTACGCTGGTTTGGGTTCATTGGCGTGAGCGCCTATTTGGAGGCTTGTGGCTCGGATCAGCGCCCCTTCCCTCAGCACCTTTCGTCTCAAACTTTTTCCTCGGCTCCCCTTTACTTTTCCACGTCTTTTTCAGTTCATGCAAGCATACGAGAACCCCAGAGTTACCTCTCTCCAGGTAACTTTCAGTGCATTTGCCCTTTCCTTACATGCAGTCCCTTGGAAGCGGCATACTCTTTTGATGTTGCAGATCAGTTGCAGACATCTCAACTGGCAGGTTGCGTCTACGGTGCAATTCTTCGGTGCACTTTCGCCCGTACTTTCTGTTGTCGAGCAAGTCACATTCGGCTACCAAGGTCACTATGAATCATCGCGATGGCACAACGATCTCGGCCGAAGACAGTGGCGTGAACTTCTAAGGCCGTTCATCAATGCAAAGACCATTCGTGTACAAGATGATCTCGTCAGCAACATCTTTCGTTCCTTACTATCTGACGATGGAGAGGCTCCACTGGGGCTCCTTCCGAACCTTGAGGAGATTGAATATTCTGAAGGAGGCGATGCTCAGGATGCATTTACCAGATTTCTCAATGAACGAAAAGTAGCAGGCCATCCCATTAGCCTGCGCTTGGTAGATCGTTCCAAGTTCGATGAACAGCCGGCTCTGATTGTGTGAGCACTGGAGCCATGGAGCGAATCGGTGGATTAAAGTACGTCCTCCACACATTTATCCATGTTAGTCGCGCTCATGTCGTGACTCCCGTCTACTCTCTTGCTCATGGATGATGTAAGGTGGACCTTACCTGCACCCTCGAATCCAGCCATCTCTGTCTTCACAACTTGTCCTTGCACCTGCCCTAAATATCGACCCAATTGGGACGCCTCAACTCCATCAACCCGCCGTCGCCCGCAAAAACCAACATCTCCATGATCACCAACTCCGATGCGTCCTCAGCTGAAGATGTTGGTTTTAGTGGAAGGGTGTGATGGCCGGTTGATAGAGTCGGGACATCCTAGTTGTGTCAATACTTGGGGCAGGTGTGAGGACGAGTTTGAAGGCAAAATCCGAGGGTGCCGGTAAGGTCCACCTTACAGTAGTATCGGCACAAGTATAAATAGCATGGAGCTGAAGCGCAAGGAGGGTATCGATTTGATGTCACCAATAATATCGATACAATATCCGTGGTGCGTCTGTCATCGTTTTTTGAATTTCCGTACCTTGAGCTCAACCTGTCAACCCGATATTTTTTCGCATCGTTCTAAGCTCCGTGATAAAAAATCCTGCCGTGTAACCAGTTATCGAAGCCGTTGTGCGTATATTGCGAGTCTCGCGGAGCTTGAGGGTGCAGTGTACCCCATCTAGTGTTACTGCGCCGCCAGTTTACCTCGTTCTGGCAGTGGTGGCGCTCGTCGCGAATGCAATTAAGCTTGTAGAGGGGAGGTTCAGGCACCTCACGTATATGTAGGTGTACGAGGGTAGCTTGAAAACGGGTCAGCTATCTTTTACGCGGAATGACGAGGATGGCGACGCTTGGTAGGCTACCCCTGGACTCAAGATGAAAGCGACCGCATTTGTTTCAACCAATTCACAGCATTCGAAGGTGTACATCTTCCATTCAATGCTGAACTGTACTCACCAAACCCCCACATCGACGGACGAGTGCATCCTCGGGGCGGTGGCTGCAAACATTCTGGGCGATGTCAGAATATCGGGCCTGGCCCGCGTACTTCTATTATAGCTTTCCTCCCTCCTACCCTTACGTCGAGTTTCCCCTTCTGCTCGTACAGAAGCTAAACCCGACGTCCTCTAACTGTAGATTTATGTGTACTTCAAGTTCTCCGTCGCTTGTGCCTCCGCCCTTCAACACAACTAGAACTCTCTGCCCACGCTCTATGCCCCACGATTCACATCCGACGCATACACCATCCAGCTCTGGCGCCAAAGATATATTGGCTGCACACGTATCCGCGGCGTAGATGGCATCTCGCAGAAGCATGGTCGTGGTCAGCGGGCTGCGCGACGCAATAAGACGTGGCGATGGGGGCCGCACCTAGCACCAGCAGAAATTGGCGAGGTGGCTATAGTGCGGTTCTACACACCCTGGCTAGCAGCTTATGACTCCTCCGTGTATGTGGTGTCTCACAGGTCTCACAGTATCGTCCTTCAGGGATGTTTTGATGTGATTTTCTCTTCACAACGGATGAAGAGACTTCTTGAGAACAGAGGATCCGTCACGGTAATTTCCGAGTCTAAAATTTTTCTTGTACTCTACCTATATATCATGTCATTTTATCGTCTGGCATGTGTGGGGATTCAGTTGTTAGTACCTCATCTCAACTACTCATGCATGGCACCGCTTGACACACAGTGCCTGTTGAATGCCGAAACTTACAATTGGTCCACCAAGCGGTAGCACAGCACCAAATTCAAGGACAGAATGCTGTCGTCATGCACGCACTTGAAGGCCCCGCCACAGCCTCCAACTCCAGCTAGTACTGCTACTGGTGTCGGCCCTGGTCCTATTTGCGCAACTCCACACTCTGGTGAAATGAAAGCAAGATTGAACTCGAATCCCACGCATCCGTGCTTATTCAGCAGCTCGTACGCGGCATTTGAACCTGCCAATTCGGGTTATACCTCCGCGCCCAAGGACACCACCAACTTGAACACGAGGACGGAGCATCGTCCACGCACACTACCGCCATTGCTACACCGTGAACTCTTCAACCATCGTCACATCCACATTACACAGAGCCTGAAAATGCGTGGTTTCTGCTGTACCATTAGTTATCCTTCCTTCATTAGCAGGCGTGAGTTCCAAGTCCTTCTTGTCTTGTTCTCTGATCTGTTCATAACCTTGTGGATTAATAGGGCTCAACAGCAATAGACGACACTCACCTATCCATATCCTGAACGACGACGTGCTTCTCAATATATTTCATCTTTATCGTCTGGACCAATATTACGATGGACTTAACACGGTCGCTCCTTGGCCCCGTGAACGCTGGTGGTACAGACTGGCACACGTTTGTCGACTGTGGCGAAATCTTATTTTTGAATCACCATCCCGGTTCGACCTTCACCTCTTCTGCACCAATGGTGTGCCTGTAGCAGACATGCTCGCACATTCACCACCTCTACCACTCTCCATCCATTATCGCTATTATAGGGAGCCTGAGATGACAGCAAAAGATGAATCGGGTTTATTCCTCGCACTTTCGCACCGTGATCGCGTATGTTACATTGACTTGCTAACTGTGGAGAAGTTCATCACAGCTTTGGATGATCGATTCCCCATTCTGGAACGCATGCATATTCTGGATATACATGGCGGGCCCGAAGTGGTCCTTCCTGAAACGTTTCAAGCCCCCAATCTACGCCATCTCATGGCGTGGAGGGCTTCCATTCCAATTAGATCACCCTTACTCACAACTGCCCCGGGACTCGTCACTCTTGAGCTTAAGGATATCCCGCCATCCGCTTATTTCCCTCCAAGTTATCTACTTACCCAACTTTCGCTTGTGCTCCAACTCGAAAGACTGGACATTGGATTTTGTTCCCATCCTCCCAACCGCGATGTTGAAAGGCAGTTGCACCAGACCCCGGATATGATCATACTTCCTAACCTACGCTTCTTTCGATTCAAAGGTACGGCGACATATTTGGAAGGTCTTGTTGCTCGGATCAGCGCCCCTCTCCTCAACCACCTTCATGTCTATCTTAATCATCAGCCCCCCTTCACTTTTCCACACTTCTTGCAGTTCATACAAGCATCCGAGAGCCTGGGATTTACTGCTGTTCAGGTAACATTTTTCGGCGAGGCTTCCCTTTCCTTACATGCGGTCCCTCCGAGTCGGAAAGCCCCTCCCTTGTCGTTGCAGATCTGGGGCGGAAATCTCGACCGGCAGGTTACGTTCGCGGCGCATTTATTTGGTACACTTTCACCCGTACTTTCTGTTGTCGAGCAAGTCACATTCAGCTACCAAAAGTACTATCTACCAAGAGCATCACACAGCAAACTCGACCGAAGTCAGTGGCGTGAATTTCTTAGGCCGTTCACCAACGCAAAGACCATTCATGTGCACGATGATCTCGTCAGCAAAATCATTTGTTCCTTGCAATCTGAAGATGGAGAGCCACCTCTGGAGTTCCTTCCAAACCTTGAGGTAGTTGGATATTCTGGAGAAAGCGATGTTCGGGACGCATTTATCAGATTTCTCAATGAACGACAGGTAGCAGGCCATCCTGTGACCCTCCGCATTGCGGATCGCTCAGTGTTCGAGGAGCGCTCGGCGTTTGAGAGTCGAGATGCCTAAGTACGTGTGGGCGCTGCAGCACTGGTTTTAAGGATTGGAGTACGTCTCAATACAACTATCCATATTTCACTCCAGCTCACATGCACACCGACTCTTCTGTCAACCGCTGGGATTCATTTCGTCGCAGCCCAACTTTTTTTACCCTAATCAACATGGGTATAGACTCACTTTGCATCCTCAATCGCAAAGCCCATCATACGCCCCTTTCGATTTTGTTTCATGATCGCGCACCCTTCCTCAGTTTCTCTGATTATCATTTTTCTTCCCCGTACGTTCCTTGCGACTGCTCAAATCATGCGTATGATTCGGACCATCGTTACGGTTACTATAACTCCTTTTCATTGGTCGATGATCAGCTTGAGAGTGGCGTTGGCCTTGTTTGGTGGACTCGGAAGGCTATATATAACGAGGTCACAGATAGGTGAATTTAACAACCTCATTCAATTTGCTAGTGAAAGTACAACTGACGCGATCATCTTTCATAGCGCCCAAGTAATCAAACCCGACGAGATTTCAACATCCGTTCTCGAACGTGGAAAGCTCACTATCACGAGCAACTCGCCGAATTCTATGACAAAATTGCTGGACTTTTCTTGAACGATGCGACCACATCTACGCCCAACTCGTTGGGGCGATCCAGCCTGCGAACGTCTCAAGTCTTCACCGGCGTTCCACGAAAGCGCGAGATTGTTGCACGTGACACGGTGTAGCCTGCGCGACCTGTTCAGCTCATTTTGGCCGCGTCAGCACCTCTCGTCGCCTTTCTCATCAAGCTGTCCTAGTACAACTGCATATTCACGAGCCACCCGAATCTCTCTCCTCAAATTCTAATAGAAAGTCCAAGTTATCGTCTTTGGGAATTCAGGAAAGAGGCGCTTCGACGTCCGACGTTGCGGGTAAGGCCAAGGCCTTGGGAATCCTGGGAACGCAGAATGGCAGGGGTACGTCTTCCCGTATAGAAAAACGACATTTACCAAACACATTCGATATACCACACTGGCAGGATACATAGTAATAGGGTCATACAATAGACGGAAGTGAAGTGATATCGAAAGTGTTTTCGGCTCAAGAGGTTGTACGAGGGTAACTCGAAAATGGGTCACTCTATGTTCCACCCGGAATAACGAGGATGGGCGGCACTTGGTAGGCTACCCCTGGACTCAAGAGGAAAGTTGCCGTGTTCCTTGGATTGTCCAACTATATCTTGAGATTAGATTTCACGCTCCTGTGATGTGTGTACATGTACACTACAATTCGCAGACCTTTTCCTTCTCCCTTTGATAGAATCAGCATCAATCGTTCAGTTTTACGCCTCCATCAGGTTTCTTCGATCACGTGACGTGCTGATTAATTCAAGCCTATTCACGTCACCCGTCGTCTCTTCGTATTCAGTCGCCATATCTGTAGCTTCTACGAATTTGAGACTTAAAGCTCACAATACTTCTCCACTCTCACTCTCGGCCGAGCTTTACCGGTCAAAGTTCTAACAATACCGCAACATCGACCCGTCTGCTCATATAGAAAAACGACACTTACCACCGCTGGCGTTGAGACAAATGTATGAACGATGCAGGTAAGAGGAAGGGACAGTATCGGCGCAAATGTGAATAGAATGGAGCTGGAGCGCAAGAAGGGTATCTATTTGATGTTACCAATACCCATGGTGCGTCTGTCATCGTTTTTTGAATTTCCGTACCTTGAGCTCAACCTGTCGACCCAGTATTTTTTCCCATCGTTCTAAGCTCCGTGATAAAGAATCCCGCCGTGCAACCAGTTATCGATGCCGTTGTGCGTATCTTGCGAGTCTCGCGGAGCTTGAGGGTGCAGTGTGCCACATCCAGTGTTACTGCGCCGCCAGTTTCCCTCCTTCTGGCAGTGGCGGCGCTCGTCGCGAATCTTGTGGAGGGGAGGTTCGGGCAACTCACGTATATGTAGGTGTATGAGAATAGCTTGAAAATGCGACAGCTATCTTTCACGCGGAATGACGAGGATCGCGACGCTTGGTAGGCTACCTCTAGACTCAAGATGAGAGCGGCTGCATCTGTTTCAGCCATTACACAGTATTCGAAGGTGCACATTTTCCATTCGATGCTGAACTGTACTCACCGAGCCCCTCACATCGACGGACGAGTGCATCCTTGGGGCGGCGGCTGCCGACATTCTTGGCTGTCAAAATATCAAGCCTGGCTCGCGTAATGTAGGGTCGGCCTCGTGCCTGGCCCTGAAACCTCTCGTTCTGTGACATCGTACGCTCGACTTGTGCTTCCTTAGTTCCGTCTCGTGCTGCTGTTCTCTATATTCCCCGTCTGCTTTAGATCTCGTCTCCACCGTCCCGATCTCGATGAAAAGGGGCATGATCGCCCTCGGCCACGACGCGACTACGCCTCGGCCATAGGCCCGTTCTCTACGGCCTCGCGTTGTACGACGCATTTCTGTGTTTCTCTTTGTTCTCTTCTCGATTCTTTCATGCCTCGTTTCTCCTGAGTTTCTGTTTCGTGTTAGTACGCCTCGCGTTTGTCATTGTTCGCTTATTCTGGTATCCTTCGCCTCGTTTTGCTTACTCTCTCGCCTTTGTTCTCCTCCTACCTTTGATGCCTCGCACTCCTCCCTTTCATTCCCATCTCACTTCCGATGCCTGTTTCTTACTTCTACGACCGTTCTCTTCGCCCCCGTTCAGTTCGCTACTTTACTCGATTTTCCGTTGTCGACGCGTTTCCGTTTAGACTACCGGCTCTGATGTACTTTAAATACAGTCTCGGAATGTACTGAAGAGCCAGCGAAACGTCGCCGCTCACCCTTGTTCTCGAAATATCGTCTGCTTCAAGTTTCTCTTACTTTTCTCTATTCAATTCTCGTCGATTCTACCACTTCCGCTATCTCCTTCGCTTCGATCTCGTCTCAAACGGGCTCAACGCGTTTCTCCTCTCTTGCCGCTGCTCATCCTCTTTCTCCTCCACTTTCTCTCTTCCCTTGGATTTCCCCTTTGTCCACCTTTCTTGAACTCACAAGCAGACGCCCTTATCTGCTTACAGTAAGTCTGTTATATCTTCCCTCCCTCCTACCCTTACGTCGAGTTTCGCCTTACCATTTACTTCTACTCGTACAGAAGCTAAACCCGACCGTGGATTTACGTGTACTTCTCCGTCACTTGTGCAACACAACTAGAACTCTCTGTTCACGCTCAATGCCTCACAACTCACATCCGACGCATACACCATCTAGCTCTGGCGCCAAGGATACATCGGCGGCGTATCGGCGGCGTCGATAGCATCTCGCAGAAGCATGGTTGTGGTCGGCGGGCTGCGCGACGCTACAAGATGCCGCACCTGGCACCGGCAGAAATTGGCGAGGTGGCTATAGTGCGGTTCTACACACCCTGGCTGGCAGCCCATGACTCCGTCATTTATGTGGTGTCTCACAGTATCGTCCTTCAGGATCTTGTGAGATGTTTTGATGTGATGCTCTCTTCACAATGGATGAAGAGGCTTCTTGAGAAGAGAGAATCCGTCATGATGATTTCTACAGTATAGCTTTTCATGTACTCTACCTATATATCATGACAATTCATCGTCTGGCATGTGTGGGGTTTCGGTTGTTAGTCCAACCCAGCGACCATCAACGACCTCATCTCAACCTAGTCAGGCATGGCATCGCTTGCTTGACGCACAGTGCGTGTTGAATGCCGAAACTACATGGGTCCACCAAGCGGTAGCACAGCCCCAAATTCAAGGAAAGTATGCTGTCGTCACGCACGCACTTGAAGGTCCCTCCACAACCTCCAACTCCAACAGCTACTGCTACTGATATCGGCCCTGGTCCGAGTCTGGATATTTGCGCAACTCTACGCTCTGGTGAAATGAAATCAAGATTGAGCTCGAGTCCTACGCTTATTGAGCAGCTCGTACTACGCGGCGCGCATTTGAACCTGCCCATTTCGGGATATGCCTCAGCGCCCAAGGACACCACCAACACGAGGACGGAGCATCGTCCATGCACACTACGACCGCCATTGCTACACCGTGAACTCTTCAATCATCGTCACATCCACATTACACACCTCCTTTAAATGCGTGGTTTCTGCTGTACCATAAGTTGTCCTTCCTTCATCAGCAGGTTTGCCGGTGGTCGATGTGAACCAAGTCTTGAACCAAGTCGTGAGTTCCAAATCCTTCATGTCTTGTCAGATCAGAGAACGGTTCTCTGATCTGTTTACAACCTTGCAAATTAATAGGACCCAACAACAATAGACGACACTCACCTATCCATATCCTGAACGATGACGTACTTCTCAATATATTTCATCTTTATCGTCTGGACCAATATTACGATGGACTTAACACGGTCGCTCCTTGGCCCCGTGAACGCTGGTGGTACAGACTGGCACACGTTTGTCAATTGTGGCGAAATCTTATTTTTGAATCACCATCCCGGTTCGACCTTCACCTCTTCTGCACCAATGGTGTGCCTGTAGCAGACATGCTCGCACATTCACCACCTCTACCAATCTCCATCCATTATCGCTATGATATGGAGCCTGAGATGACAGCAGAAGATGAATCTGGCTTATTCCTCGCACTTTCGCACCGTGATCGTGTGTGCTTCATCGACTTGCTAACTGTGGAGAAGTTCATCACAGCTCTGGATGATCAATTCCCCATCCTGGAACGCATGTATATTCTGGATATACATGATGGGCCCGAAGTGGTCCTTCCTGAAACGTTTCAAGCCCCCAATCTACGCCATCTCATGGTGTGGAGGGCTTCCATTCCAATTGGATCACCCTTACTCACAACAGCCCCGGGACTCGTCACTCTCGAACTTAAGGGTCTCCCGTCATCCGCTTATTTCCCTCCAAGTTATCTACTTACCCAACTTTCGCTTGTGCTCCAGCTTGAGAGGCTGTCCATTGGATTTCGTCTCCCTCCTCACAACCGCGATGTTGAACTTGAAAGGCAGTTGCACCAGACCCCGGATATGATCATACTTCCTAACCTACGCTCCTTTCGATTCAAAGGTCCGGCGACATATCTGGAAAGTCTCGTTGCTCGGATCAGCGCCCCTTTCCTCAACCGACTTCATCTCTATCCTAATCATCAGCCCTCCTTTACTTTTCCGCGCCTCTTGCAGTTCATACAAACATCCGAGAACCTGGGATTTACCGCTGTTCAAGTAACTTTTTTCGGCGAAGCTTCCCTTTCTGTACATGCGGTCTCTCCGAGTCGGAAGGCCCCTCCCTTGTCGTTGCAGATCTGGTGCGGAAATCTCCACTGGCAGGTTACAACTGCGGCGCAATTATTTGGTACACTTTCACCCCTATTCTCTGTTGTCGAGCAAGTCATATTCAGCTACCAAGAGCACTATCTACCAAGAATACCACACAGTAAACCCGACCGAAGTCAGTGGGGTGAACTTCTTAGGCCGTTCACCAACGCGAAGACCATTCACGTGCACGATGATCTCGTCAGCAAAATGATCTGTTCCTTACCATCGGACGATGGAGAGCCACCACTGGAGATCCTTCCAAACCTTGAAGAGGTTGGATATTCTGGAGAAAGCAATGTTAGGGACGCATTTATCCCATTTCTCAATGAACGACAGGTAGCAGGCCATCCTGTGACCCTCCGCATTGTGGATCGCTCAGTGTTCGAGGAGCGCTCGGCGTTTGAGGATCGAGATGCCTAAGTACGTGTGGGCGCTGCAGCACCGGTTTTAAGGATTGGAGTACGTCTCAATACGACTATCCATATTTCACTCGAGCTCACATGCACACCGGCTCTTCTGTTAACCGCCGGGATTCATTTCGTCGCAGCCCAACTTTTTTACCCTAATCAACATGGGTATAGACTCACTTTGCATCTTCAATCGCAAAGTCCATCACACGCTCCTTTCGATTTTGTTACATGATCGCGCACCCCTTCTCTGTTTCTCTAATTATTATTTTTCCTCCCCTTACGTTCTTTGAGACTGCACAAATCATGCGTATGATTCGGACCATCGTTACGGTTACTGTAATTCCTTTTCATTGGTCGATGATCAGCTTGAGAGTGGCGTTGACCTTGTCTGGTGGACTCGGAAGGCTATATATAACGAGGTCACAGAGGGGTGAGTTTAAAAACCTCATTCAATTTGCTAGTGAAAAAGTGCAACTGACGCGATCGTCTTTCTTAGCGCCCAAGTCATCAAGCCCGACGAGATCTCAACATCCGTTCTCGAACGTGGAAAGCCCACCACCACGATCAGCTCGCCTAATTCTATGACAAAATTGCTGAACTTTTCTTAAACGATGCGACCACATCTACGCCCAACTCGTCGTGGCGATCCAGCGTCTCTCAAGTCTTTACCCGCCTTCCACAAAGCGTGAGATTGTTGCACGTGACACGGAGCCTGCGGCCCGCGCGTGAGACCTGTTTTCAGCTTCAGCACCGCCATCGCGTTTTGCAGAGCTCAGAAGGGTCTCGTCGCCTTTCTCATCAACCTATCCTGGTACAACTCGCAAATTCACGAGCCACCCGAATCTCCCTCCTCAAATTCGAATAGAAAGTCCAAGGTATCGTCCATGGGCATTCAGGAAAGAGGCGCGTCCACGTCCGATGGTGCGGGTAAGGCCAGGGTCATGGGAGAGCCCTGGGAACGCAGAATGGCAGGGATAGTGACCATTGTCACGGCTGAAGAACTTTGTGTCTTGTAGGTTCCGGTTTGTTTCACACATATAAAAAGTTCACGTATCAGATATATTATGATTTACGGTACATGGCCAGCGACCTTTGTCCGCATGCTTGAAATTGGCCTTGGCCCTGACCGGATATTTGCGTCACTCCACACTCTGGGAAAGTCGATTCGAGATTGAACGCGATATCCCATACCTTACTCAGCACCCTTCTGTCTACTGTTTTTTTTTTGTTTCGCTTGGGTGCGGGCGCTGCAGGGGCGTTATGGCCCATGGGAGCACGGAGTGAAGACGTCATGCTGGTATGAAACAGTGCGACCTGGGAAATTGCGTACTTGGCGGTTTTCGCCTCTACAATTGATAATCCTCCAAGAATCACTGGCAGTCAGTCACGTGTAACGGCGTTTTTCGCTGGTTATAATTGGGAGAAGAAACGACGCACGCTAAAAATGTCCATCTAGCAGGGTTGTGCGTCCATATCCGCGGCGGTTTGTGCGGCATGTATTCGCGACGTCACGCTGCCAGTGGTGGACAGCACTTGAATCATTTGAAGGTGGTGAGATTGACCTGTCAGTGCTGTATCCGCGTGCATACTGTATAAATGTAGGTGGGTGTCTGAAAAGGAAGAGTGGCTCATAATGAAATGACGGAGGCAACGATGGTGATGACGAAGAAGGTAGACGCCAGGTTCCAATTCTGAATATAGGTCAGCGCCCATCTAGGCTGAGGACACCGCCACCGCCACGGGAATCGTTCAAGAGGCCTACGCACTGCTATATACTCTTCAGTCGCATCCACATCATTACTCGCCTCCATAAAAATGCCCGGTTGCTGCACTACCATCAACTGTCCTTCCCTCATTAGACGGCTCGCCGGCGGCCGACGTGGGCTAAGTCTTGAACCAAGTTGTGAGTTCGAAATCCTTCAAGTGGCGTTCTCTGATCTGATCACAACCTTGCAAATTAATAGGGCTCCACAGTAATAGACGACACTCACCTATCCATATCCTGAATGATGATGTGCTTCTCAATATATTTCATCTTTATCGTCTGGACGATTATTACGATGGACTCGACACGGGCACTCCTTGGCCCCGTGAACGTTGGTGGTACAAACTGGCACACGTTTGTCGACTGTGGCGAAATCTTATTTTTGAATCACCATCCCGGTTCGACCTTCACCTCTTCTGCACCAATGATGTGCCCGTAGCAGACATGCTCGCACATTCGCCACCTCTACCAATCTCCATCCATTACCGCAATTGTACGGAGCCTTCGATGACAGCAGAAGATGAATCTGGCTTATTCCTCGCACTTTCGCACCGTGATCGCGTGTGCTACATTGACTTGCCAACTGCGGAGAGGTTCATCACAGCTTTGGATGATCAATTTCCCATTCTGGAACGCATGCATATTCTGGATATACATGATGGGCCCGAAGTGGTCCTTCCTGAAACGTTTCAGGCCCCCAATCTACGCCATCTCATGGTGTGGAGGGCTTCCATTCCAATTGGATCTCCCTTACTCACAACTGCCCCGAGACTCGTCACTCTCGAGCTTAAGGATATGCCGGAACCCGCCTATTTCCCTCCAAGTTATCTACTCACCCAACTTTCGCTTGTGCTCCAGCTTGAGAAGCTGTCCATTGGATTTCGTCTCCCTCCTCACAACCTCGATGTTGAAAGGCAGTTGCACCAGACCCCGGATATGATCGTACTTCTTAACCTACGCTTCTTTCGATTCAAAGGTCCGGCGACATATTTGGAAAGTCTCGTTGCCCGGATCAGCGCCCCTTTCCTCAACCAACTTCATCTCTATCCTTATCATCAGCCCTCCTTTACTTTTCCGCGCCTCTTGCAGTTCATACAAACATCGGAGAACCTTGGATTTACCGCTGTTCAGTTAACTTTTTTCGGCGACGCTTCCCTTTCTGTACATGCGGTCTCTCCGAGTCGGAAGGCCCCTCCCTTGTCGTTGCAGATCTGGTGCGGAAGTCTCCACTGGCAGGTTACGACTGCGGCGCAATTATTTGGTACACTTTCACCCCTACTCTCTGCTGTCGAGAAAGTCACATTCAGCTACCAAGAGCACTATATACCATGGATTTCACACAACAATGTCGACCGAAGTCAGTGGCGTGAACTTTTTAGGCCGTTCACCAACGCGAAGACTATTCATGTGCACGATGATCTCGTCAGCAAAATCATTTGTTCCTTACCATCTGAAGATGGAGAGCCACCTCTGGAGTTCCTTCCAAACCTTGAGGAGATTGGATATTCCGGAGAAAGCGATGTTCGGGACAAATTTATCAGATTACTCAATGAACGACAGGTAGCAGGCCACCCTGTGACCCTCCGCATTGTGGATCGCTCGGTGTTCGAGGAGCGCTCGATACATGAGGATCGATATGCCTAAGTACGTGTGGGCGCTGCGGCACTGGTTTTAAGGATTGGAGTAAGTCTCAATACAACTACCCATATTTCACTCGAGCTCACATACACACCGACTCTTCTGTCAACCGCCGGGAATTCATTTCGTCGATGACATTGCAACGCTGAGTAGCCCAACTTTTTATCCTAATCAACATGGGTATAGACTCACTTTGCGTCTTGAAGACGCAAAGACCATCATACGCTCTTTCGATTTTGTTTCATGATCGCACACCCTTTCTCAGTTTCTCTAATTATTATTTTTCTTCCCTTTACCTTCCTTTAGAACTGCACAAATCATGCATATGATTTGGACCATCGTTACGGTTACTGTAATTCCTTCCTTTTCCTTTTCATTGGTCGACGATCAACTTGAGAGTGGCGTTGTCCTTGTCTGGTGGAGGGGTGAGTTTAACAACCTCATTCAATTTGCTAGTGAAAAGTGCAACTGACGCGATCATCTTTCATAGCGCCCAAGTCATCAAACCCGACAAGATCTCAACACCCGTTCTCGAACTTGCAAAGCTTACTATCACGAGCAGCTCGCCGAATTCTATGACAAAATTGGTGAACTTTTCCTAAACGACGCGATCACATATCTACTCCCAACTCGTCGTGGCGATCCAGCCCTGCGAGCGTTTACCCGCCTTCCAAAAAGCGTGAGATTGTTGCACGTGACACAGCGGAGCCTGCGGCCCTGCGCGTGCGAGACCTGTTCAGTTCATTTTTGGCCGCGTCAGCACCTCTCGTCGCCTCTCTCATCAACCTCTTCTAGTACAACTACATATTCACGAGCCACCCGAATCTCCCTCCTCAGGTTCGAATATAAAGCCCAAGGTACCGTCGTCCGTGGGCATTGAAGAAACGCCCTGTGTCTTGTAGGTTTCGGTTTGTTTCACACATATAAAAAGTTCACATATCAAATATATCATGAAATACGGTACATAGCCAGCGACCTTTTTCCGCATGCTTGCAATTGACCTTGGATATTTGCGCCACTCTACGCTCTGGGAAAGTCGAATCGAGATTGAATGCGGTATCCCATAGCTTACTCAGCACTCTTCTGTCTATAGTTTTCTTTAAATTTCACTTGCGTTCATGGGTGCGGGCGCTGCAGGGACGCGAGGGAAGTACGGAATGAAGGCGTCAAGCTGGTATGAAACAGTGCGACCCGAGAATTTGCGTACTTGACGGTGTGCGCCTGTACAATAGATGATCGCCCAAGAATCACTGGCAGCCAGTCACGCGTAACGGTGGTTATCATTGGGAGAAGAAACGACGCACGCTAAAAATGTCCATCTAGCAGGGCTGTACGTCCATATCCGCAGCGCTTTGTGTGGTATATATTCGTGATGTCGCATTGCCAGGGGTGGACAGCACTTGAACTGTTTGAAGGTGCAGTGGTGAGATTGACCTGTCCATGCTGTATCTGCGCGCATACTGTATAACTATAGGTGAGTGTTTGAAAAGGAAGTGTGGCTCATAACGAAATGACGACGGCGACGATGGTGATGACGAAGAAGGTAGACGCCAGGTTCCAATTCTGAATATAGGTCAGCGCCCATCTAGGCTGAAGACACCGCCACCGCCACGGGAATCGTTCAAGAGGCCTACGCACTGCTATATACTCTTCAGTTGCATCCACATCATTACTCGCCTCCATAAAAATGCCCGGTTGCTGCACTACCATCAGCTGTCCTTCCCTCATTAGACGGCTCGCCGGCGGCCGACGTGGGCTAAGTCTTGAACCAAGTCGTGAGTTCGAAATCCTTCAAGTGGCGTTCTCTGATCTGATCACAACCTTGCAAATTAATTGGGCTCCACAGCAATAGACGACACTCACCTATCCATATCCTGAATGACGATGTGCTTCTCAATATATTTCATCTTTATCGGCTAGGTGTATATCACGATGGATTTGAGACGGTCGTTATTTGGCCCCGCGAACGTTGGTGGTACAAACTGGCACATGTTTGTCGACTGTGGCGAAATATTATCCTTGAATCACCATCCCGGCTCGACCTTCAAATCTTCTGCACCAATGGTGCGCCTGTAGCGAACATGCTCGCACATTCGCCACCTCTACCACTCACCATCCATTATCGTCATTATGGGGAGCATGTGATAACAGCAGAAGATGAATCGGGTATATTGCTTGCACTGTCGCACCGTGATCGCGTACGTCACATTGACTTTCCAAATGTCGGGAAGTTCGTCACTGCTATGGATGATCAATTCCCCATTCTGGAACGCATGAATATTTTCGATATACATTATAACGGGATCGAAGTGGCACTTCCTGTAACTTTTCAAGCCCCCAATCTACGCCATCTCAGACTGAAGCCGGCTTCCCTTCCAATTGGATCTCCCTTACTCACGACTGCCGCGGGACTCATCACTCTCTCGCTTATGGATATCCCGGCATCCGCCTATTTCCCTCCAGGTTATCTGCTTACCCAGCTTTCGCTTATGGCCCTGCTGGAGAGGCTGTCCATCGGATTTCGTTTCCCTCCTTCCAACCGCGATGCTGAAAGGCAGTTGCATCAGACCCCGGATATGATCGTACTTCCTAACCTACGCTTCATTCTATTCAAAGGTATGGCGACATATTTGGAAGGTCTCGTTGCTCGGATCAGCGCCCCTCTCCTCAACCAACTTCAAGCCCGTCTTGATCACCAGCCCTCATTTACTTTTCCAAACCTCTTGCAGTTCATACAAACATCCGAGAACCTGCGATTTACCGCTGTTCAGGTAACTTTCGGCGCCTTTGCCCTTTCCTTACATGCGGACCCTCCGAGTCGGAAGGTGTTGTTGCGGATCTGGTGCGGACATCTCGACCGGCAAGTTACGGCTGCAGCGCAATTATTTGGTACACTGTCACCCATACTCTCTGTTGTCGAGCAAGTCACATTCAGCTACCGACAGCACAATCAATCATCAGAATCGCACAACAATGTCGACCGAAGTCAGTGGCATGAACTTCTCAGGCCGTTCGCCAGTGCGAAGACAATTCATATGCACGATTACCTCGTCAGAAGAATATTCTGTTCCATACCATCCGAAGATGGAGAGCCACCACTGGAGCTCCTTCCCAACCTTGAGGTAGTTGGATATTCTGGAGCAAGCCATGTTCGGGACGGATTTAGCAGATTTCTCAATGAACGACAGGTAGCAGGCCATCCTGTGACCCTCCGCATTGTGGATCGCTCTGTGCTTGAGGATCAAGATTTCTAAACACATGTGGGCGCTGCAGCACTTGTTTTAAGGATTGAAGTACGTCTACCCATATGTTGCTCGAGCTCACATTCACACCGACTCTTCTGTCAACCACCGGATTCATTTGGTCGATGATATCGCAACACCGAGTAGCCCTAACTTGTTTATCTTAATCAACACGGGTCTATACTCACTTTTCGTCTTGACGACGCAAAGTTGATGATCATGACCATCATACACCCTTTCGATTTTGGATCGCACGCCCTTCAGTCTCTAATTATTATTTCTCTTCCCCTTGCGTTCCTTGCAACTACGCAAATCATGCGTATATCTTTGGCCATCATTACGGTTACTGTAATTCCTTTTGATGGTCGACTTATTGACAAGCTTGTAAACCCGTGACGTGCTGACTAAGTCATTCGGGCTGGACCTTATGCTCTTCATCCCGCTTGTTTTGTTTTGTCGATATGCCTCTCCACTTTCTTCAACTAGCCCCTCAGAGCCCTTCTCAAGACAAATGTTTTTAGACCTGGTGTGGACTTACGGCGAGCGACCAATCAACCGGATTCTGCAACACTCCGTACACCTGTTTCTCTAGTTCAGGTTCCCATTAGCGTGGATGATCAGCTCGAGGGTGTTGTTGACCTTGGCGGGTAGAAATTTTGTTGTAAACGGGTGAGTAACGTCGTTTGGTTGTGAATAGTGCAACCGAGCCGATTGTTTTGTTTTTCAGCTTGCCATAGGAACCGTACAAAGCTCGTCTCGCCATAGCGATGTGGCCAGCTCGCGTCTCTCAAGCCTTTACTTGCCTTCCACGACATCGAACACCGCAGAGAGTTAGGTTGTTGCACATGGTGCCACGTGGCCTGCGAGTGCGCGGCTATTTCAGATTGTCCGAGCCCCACCACACCTCTCGTCGCCTTTCTTCAAATTGTCCTGGTACACCCTCATGAGCTACCCGAATTTCCCTTCAATAGACAGGCCAAGTTATCATCCATGGGCGTTCAAGCAAGAGGCAGTTTCACGTACGGTATATCGGGCAAGGCTAAGGCACAGGAGAAGCCGGTGATGCAGAATGGCGAGATAGCAGCGACAGGTAAGTCGTCACCGAACTGAAGAACGTCCTGTGTTATTGGTAATTTGTTCTTCTTTTTGCAAATATATGTCCATTTGATTATATGTCTGTATGCTTGGTTGGTCCAGCAGTCTCACAGTTCGGAAGAGGTACATTGGGCTCGTCAAACATGCCCCACATTTGTGAAGACGCGCACCCTCGCGGTGGGTGCAGCATACGTATCGATGATATAAGGCCTGGCATGCATACATATGCTCATGAAACATCGCGGAGAAACTTGTTGTGGTCGCATCTTGTACGTCATCCCGGCGCGTATAGAAGGTGGGCCCAACATCCTCGAACAGTGGATCTACAACCACGTCATCGTCATCCATGCCCATCTTCGTTAATAGTATCCCACGATGAACTTTCCTTTCCTCACGCGCGCAGCTCGATGCTCTAGGGAAAGGCGAATCGAGATGAAACTCGATATCGTGTTAGCTTATTCACCACATGCGTTCGTGATTGCGGAAGCCACATGACAGTAAGGAAACATGGCGTTGTGCTAGTACAAAATGAAAAAAAAAAAGAAAGATCGCATTGGTCGCGGCGACCTCTCTCGGGTCATACCCTGGGATGTTGTGCACTTGGTGATGCCCGCCTCAGGCTGCACCTCAAGTAAGTCAGTCAGTATTTAACGGTGTATTTCGCTGCGGTGGTTGTCATTGGGAGAAGAAACGACGCACACCAAAAGCAGGGCTGTACGTTCATATTCGTGGTGCTCTGTGCGGTATCTGTTCGTGACGTGGCGTTGGTGCACACCACCAAAAGTGTTTGAAGGTATTGACCTGCCCGCGCGGTATCCGCGCGCATATAACATAAATGTAGGTCTGTGTGATAAGCGTGGAAAGTGGCTCATAATGAGGCGACGATGGCGAAGACGGTGACGCCGGCGTCCAATCTGGATAAAGGTCAGCGCCCGGCCTCCTTAGCAAAGGACACCGCCACCGCCACGGGAATGAGGTATCTCTTCAATCGCACCCACGTCATTACTCACCTCCCTGAAAATTCCTGATTGCTGCTGTATCATAAATCTGTTTTCTCCTCATGTCAGTGGGAAGGCTCAGCCATCGTAAGCAGTTCAAAGTCATGATCTTTGTGCGCCTGATCTGTTCACAAACTTGCAAATTGATAGGGCTAAACATTAATAGACTATACTCACCTATCCATATTCTCAACGACGACGTGCTTCTCAATATATTTCATCTTTCGAGTTATCGGCTGGCAGACTCGGAACATGACGACGAAACTGGGGTGAAGACGATTTATTGGCACCGCCAGCGTTGGTGGTACAAACCGGCACACGTTTGTCGACAATGGCGAAATCTTATTCTTGAATCACCATCCCGACTCGACCTTCACCTCTACTGCACCAATGGGGTGCCTGTAGCGGATATGCTCACACACTCACCACCTCTACCACTAACCATCCGTTATCATACAATAGATCGGAGGATAACAGCAGAAGATGAATCGGGTATATTGTTCGCCCTTTCGCATCGTGATCGCGTGCGTCACATTAACTTTCCAAATGCGGGGAAGTTTGTGATAGCTATGGATGATCAATTCCCCATTCTGGAACGCATGTCTATCCATTCTCGGACCGAAGTGGCCCTTCCTGAAACGTTTCAAGCCCCCAATCTACGTTGTCTCATACTGTACAGGGTTTTCATTCCAATTGGATCACCCTTACTCACAACTGCCGCGGGACTCGTCACTCTCGAGCTTAAGGATATCCCCAAATCTGCGTATTTCCCTCCAAGTTATCTACTTACCCGACTTTCGTTTATGCTCCAGCTGAAGAGGCTGTCCATCGGATTTCGTTTCCCTCCTCCCCACCGCGATGTCGAAAGGGATTTACACCAGACCTCAGAGGCGATCGTACTTCCTAACCTTCGCTTCTTTCTATTCAAAGGTACAGCAACATATTTAGAAGGTCTTGTTGATCGGATCAGCGCCCCCTTCCTTAACCAGTGTCATGTCTATCTCGATCATCAGCCCTCCATTACTGTTCCACGCCTCTTGCAGTTCGTACAAACATCCGAGAACCTGCGATTTACCGCTGTTCAGGTAACTTTCGGTGACGTTGGCCTTTTCTTACATGTGGCCCCTCCGAGTCGGAAGGTGTTGTTGCACATCTGGTGCGTACATCTCGACTGGCAGGTTACGACTGCGGTGCAATTATTTGGTACCCTTTCACCAATACTCTCTGTTGTCGAGCAAGTCACATTCAGCTACCAAGAGCACTATCTATCACCGGAATTACACAACAGTGTCGACCGAAGTCAGTGGCGTGAACTTCTTAGGCCGTTCACCAACGCGAAGACTATTCATATGCACGATGATCTCGTCAGCCAAATCTTCAGTTCCTTACCATCTGAAGATGGAGAGCCACCACTGGAGCTCCTTCCAAACCTTGAGGTAGTTGGATATTCTGGAGAAAGCGATGTTCGGGACGGATTTATCAGATTTCTCAACGAACGACAGGTAGCAGGCCATCCTGTGACCCTCCGCGTTGTGGATCGCTTGATGCTCGAGGATCAATATTTCTAAGGATGTGTGGGCGCTGCAGCACTGGTTGTATGGATTGAAGTACGTCTCGGTACAACTACCCATATTTCACTTGAGCTCACATTCACACCGACTCCTCAGTCAACCGCCGGGATTCATTTTGTCGATGATATCGCAACACTGAGTAGCCAAACTTGATATCAACATGGGTCTATACCACACTCTTCTTCAGTTTCTCTAATTATACTCTTCCCCCTACGTTCCGGCCATCATTACGGTTACTGTAACTCCGTTGACAACTTGAAAACCGCTGACGTGCTGACTAAGTCATCCGGGCTCTTGGCTTAGGCTACTCTTCATCCCGCTTGTTTTTTTTTTTCATTGATATGCCTCTCCTCCACTTTTTCCAACTAGCCTGAGCCTTTTCAAGATGAATGTTGTAGACCCGGTGCGGATCCACGGCGAGCGAGCAACCAATCGACCAGATCCTGCAACGCTCTCACCTGTTTCTGCCGTTCAAGTTCCCCTTGCCGTGGATGATCAGCTTGAGGGTGTTGTTGACCTTGTCTGGTGGAAAGTCATGTATAACGAGGTTGTAAAGGGGTGAGTAACGTCGTTTTGTTCTGAGTAGTGCAACCGACCTGATCGTTTTACAAAGCGTTCAAGTTGTCACATCCGACGAGTTCTCAACCTCTGTTTTTGAAGCTTGCCACTAGGAAACGTACAAAGCTCGACTCGCCATGGCGATGTGGCCGGAGAGCGTCTCTCAAGCCTTTACTCTCCTTCCATGGCATTGAACCCCCCAGAGCGTTAGGTTGTTGCACCTGGTGCGGCGGAGCCTGCGACTGCGTGGCTAGTTCAGCTTGTTCCAGCCCCACCACACCTCTCGTTGCCTTTCGTTATCATCCATGGGAATTCAAGCAAGAGGCGCTTCCACGTACGATATTTCGTGCAAGGCTAAGGCCCAGGAGAAGCCGATTATGCACGAGGATAGCAGCGATAGGTAAGCCGTCACCGACGTCCTGTGTGTTGTGGGTTCCTTTTTTTTTTTGCGAATATATGTCCATCTGATTATATATCTGTACACTTAGTTGGTCCAGAGGCCTCACAGTTCAGAAGAGGTCCATCCCCCGCTCAACGCCGGACCATGGGCTCGTCCCAGGCGCGCACCCTCGAGGTCGATGCCGCATACGCCTCAGATATCGACGATATAAGGCCTGACATTCATACATATGCTCGTGAAACATTGCGGACAAACTTGTTGTAGTCGTCATCCCGGCGCTTATAGAAGGTGGGACCAACATTTTCGAACTACTAACGCTCCCCCCCTACCGGACCACCCCCCCCTTCCGGACCACTCCAAATTGCTCACCCATTTCTCGCTCAATCACCACAAAATTTCACCTACAGTATCTAGTACCATGTGTCATCATATTCCATAAATTTTTTTGGTAGAAATCGTAGTGTGTGGCGAAATAAAAAACAGCGTGTCTGTCATGCCTGCCTCTGTCGGAGTTTACAATATTGCCAAAACAGTATGCTTAGCGCTCGAAACAGCCAATCAGATTCTGAAATATGGCGTGTGACAATGCGTGACTGGTCCGGAAGGGGGGGGTGGTCCGGTATGTCGCAAATTTCGGCAGTGAGATTATTATGTATTATAATAATATAATTTGATATAATCAC
>QLPA01002564.1:0-24979 GCA_003313945.1 Lactifluus pinguis | reverse complement strand
GGGGGGGGGGAGGACGAAGGGGTCTATTCCAATCAAAACATGTGGTTCGATCAAACAGGTTACAATAGGCGTTCGTTTATTCTGACGTTGCTGTAGCCGTAGCCACGCGATCGCGAAGGCCTTCCGCCGTAACTGTGTCGTTAGAGGAGGTGCGGCCAGAGTGGGTGCGATGACTAAGATTTGTGAGAACAGGCCTCAGTACGGTATAATAAGCCGTCTGCGCCCCCTGCAAGCGGTTCAAGGACGGTCAGTAACGAAATGCCACCTAGATAAGGACACCCACGCGGAATGCAGGCAGTTGCAGCCACAGAATGAACAATGTCTTGAACGAGAAATACCATGGGAAGTAGTAGAGTAGGGCGCGGAGAGCAAATCCTTCCGCAAAATTGAAGAAGCCGAAGATGACCCAATACGTGAGCCACTGTGCATCGTCATCGTGCCCGGGCGACTCAAGGGCCTTGAATGAGAGGTAGGCGGGAAGACCCCATCCAATAAGGTGGGAGACAGGTGCAGCGAGGGCATTGACAAAGTGAAGGAGGGTGAGGAGGGTAACAGCACCAATAAACGCGTATGCCTTTGGTACCTGGGTACGCTGCTCCACGTTTACGAGAACGGGATACTTGGAGAGCTGCATGTAAAGAGCAACGTCGTTTCACGACCAATTTAGACCACAAGAAGTAGGCTGAAGATCAAGCGAACATACCTCTTTATCCAATTGGGCGAGATAATAGTGAGCCTTGGCCTGGGCCTGCTGAAAGGCGGGATGCTGCTGAACCTTTTTCTGAGCAGACGACATCTAATTCAAGGCAAGTACCGTCAGCAGGAAGCGCCAGATTCATGCACAAAAGAGACACCACAGGGTAGAGAGAAGAACTGAAACGCAAGGACTTACTATGAAGACTTATATACGAAGAATGTGGTAGGGGGGTCGTGGACGTTGAGAGCAAGAGGGGAGGTGAGCTGGAACAGGTTGATATGGCATTGATGACACGTGTTTGCCATCGCCGCCGCCTCACGCCGGCACTGCTCTTACGTCAGAGTTGACCACCTCGCTCCTCTCTCCCCTCCCAACTTGGCCCGAATAGGTTTATTGCTAAAGTTCTCTAGCTATGTCCGATAGCCCTTCAATGACGTATGCCACCGTAAAAGTGTGTAAGCTCTCCCCTTTTTGTTCTGGTTCAGCCTGGCTCATTCCTTTTCAGCACCTTCACAAAATTGCTCCGGCATTCACCCCTCATGTGCCAGTTGGCCTCCTCTCTTACCTCGCATTCATTCTTCTCACTGTGACCTTCGGCCTCACATTTTATTTCACGACGTATGTAGACGTCACACCTCAGTATGCCACGCTTCTTATCCCACATCCCTACAGCCTCCCAAAATCATCTATTCCCACACGTGAGGTCGTGGTGGCGATCGTAGCCAGCACACTTGGCGGCTTTGGTGTTGTGGCGCTTTTCTGTTCAGCGGGCGTCTATGTGTAGCACAACCCCCATAATAAGCAAACCTACAGATTCAACCTCTTCTCTTGTACACGAGAACACGAGGATCAATTATTTATACGCCAGCCGTGTTTGCAGCTGATGCACTGAGCCGATGAAAATATTGAGATAGCCAATCGAGGAGAGCTCAGAGGCACATACAGTGTACAACACAGTGGATCCTTCATCGGCGCTGCGCATCTGACGGATGCGGTTTGAATCTACGCGAATGTCCGAACAATGATGAACACGAACCTGTATATCCTTCGAGTATGCTTCTGTATGACCACATTCAGGACATACCTCGGTGACCTGGACAACAGAATTTTCATAGCATCATGGTAGAAGGGCTAGATTGAATACCTTCAATAGCCCATCAGAACCTTCATGGATCTTGGTCTTGGTCTTACGCTTCTGCCTCAGCGTAGATGGAAAAGCGTCAGGGTGTGAGTGCGTCGTGATCTTGCTATTTTCATAGGCTGTGCACGGTTGCAACAAAAGGAAAGGTAGGAATAAACGGAAGGGGACGTACAGCTCACCGGCTCAACATGACCGCACTGTTCGCATCTGACATCCGGCTCATCTCCAAGCGGGAGACCAAGAAGCGTGCCACAGTCTGGGCAGAAGAGCAACGAACCTAGGTTATACAACAATGATTTATTGAGAAGCAAAAAAATCATGATCGTATCACTAAAAAGGCTCGAATTTACATTAACATCACGCACCAATTTTGTGTGCAAGGGCGGGCATATCCTATCCTTAGCGTGCTGATGGGTCCCTGTTCGTCTAACCTATTACTGAGTTTGTGGTGGATCGTGATTAAAGTAAGACAGCGCTAGTCAGCAAGGGGTGCTGCCCGGCGTGCGCGCTTGTTCTCATCTCAGTTACCTCATGGAAGCAGCTGATTAGTTAGACCGCACAGTAGCCAGGCCAACAGACGATGAGGTGAATGTCATTACTAGGCCATACATCAGATACAGAATGTCGTGAAGAGCAGCAGTCAGATGACTGCGTTACTTGCTCTACGGGAATACTGTACCCTGATGTCTTACAGTCCCTCTTTTGTACGAATGAAACAAGCAGTTAAGAACAGTTAAATATGCTGCTTGTACAATGCAAAGGATTCAAAGATTTGTGATCGACATGGCAATCATCCTTGGTGACAGGTGACAGTAGGCGGCGGTTCGACAAGAGGCATACCTGTGCCAAACTTGAAGTCAGGCAGGAGGTGCCAGTGGCGGAGCCCCCGAACCGAGGATGAAAACAGGATTGGGTTGAGCTTAATAAGTTATGGGCACGACGACATTGGTGACGCGTACTAGTACAGTACAGTACAGTACTCTTTCAACACGCCCGAAGATGCTTGGAGGGCGCCGAGTCTATTTCAGATTCGTCCACGGGCCTAGAGATTGCGCAGTCATCGGCTTGGGTGATGAGGCCGATGAGGCTGCGAACTGGCCACAGGGAAACCGTGATCACATTTTTCTGAAAGAACGAACCCGGTTGGATATAAAGCGAGGGGTGAGATTTCAAATTGTGAGGCACAGTAGTAAAAACGCAGAGCCTGCGGTCTGCATTAGACTGGGTATAGATATGCTGAGCTTGCCTTGACTACCTGAATCAGTAACCTGAACATTGTCAATAAGCATTGCAAACTCCAGGGCGTCCCCAGTTTTCTTATTTCTCCCCTCATGAGCAATATATTCTCACGGAGACTCGGACTGAGGTGCCACCGATCGCCAACCACTGGCATTGTATTCTTCAACTTGAAGTTGCTGGTGGCACGATCGTGAACAAAACAAAAGGCTCTTGTGTTCCCCAGGCTTATATTTTCCATTGCTAGAGCGCTTTCAATGTTCAACAACTTATTCTCCCTCCGTTCCTTCTTCCCCGCACGCTGGCGTGCCACAAACTCCGACTTCTGGACACCCGCCCGTCAATGGCTGCTTACTACATAGATCCAGAGAGATGCTTCGAGGTTCCTTTCCGCATTCCTCTCCCAGATAGGGATTCAATGGCTCTTCGTCTTTCCAACATCCTCATAATTGTCAGAAACGCAAGGGAGAGGCAGTCTCGTTCCTGTGCTGAACACCGACAAAAACTCTCTACCCGAACCACCCGATATCGCGACAAAGCCAAGGCCATCATGGAGTGTGGCCCACTCAGGCGTTTCGTCGGCAACCTCACTCAACACTGTTTCGATTACCTAGAATTCCACCGGGAGCACTTGAATGATATGTCTCCCCTTACAATCCAAGTTCCTTCATTGTGCTCGCCTCTGAGCCCAGCCCCTCCTTATTTATTGTACGTAGTCTTCTTTTAACACCTCTCACAGCTACATCCACTCCATTCAGTGGCCCTCCAAGGCAAGGTGACTACAATGCGATCATCAGAAGTAATCTTTCTTGGTCCCAGTTCGCTGCTCCGGCACCTGCAGGGTGGCGAGAGCAATTTCTGCAACAACGACAGTGGGAACTGCAAGTAGAACACCGCGCCTGGAATGTCTACTCAGACGAGGAGCGAGAGGCTGAGTATGCTGCCTTGGAGTCACAGCGACGTCGTCTTGAGTTCTGTCTTCAAACGGATACGAAAACCCCGCCTCCACTCCAGCGCAAACTCCCTATTCCCCTTCCTCCCATTACCCTGTCTCCTCTTCCGAATACGTCGTCTTTCGACAAAGGTGAATGCCTGAAATACGACGACAGAGAGTATTTCAATACGCCACCCTCTATTGGTACATTATCACGTTTTCTTGCCTTCGCCAGACGAAATTGACAGCACGAAAAAAAGTGCAGGGACAGCTTCCAATCCAACACCTAAAGCAGAGGTCACCCCTTTCACTTAACCCGTCACGGCAACGTCCTTCCCTACATGTCGTAATTCCCGGCGCAGATCATTTCAAGCCTTGGCTTACCAGCAGTCTCCTTTGTTATTCGCCACTAGTACGTGTCACAGATCTTCCATCGCTCGCCGTTGACATCTCTCAGTCAGCGATAGAAAGTGATGTACCACATCCATCTATTCTTCTTAATGCGAATGACATTCGTGCCTATCTTGATGCCATACATGGGCCACACAACGTCGTTCCCGAGCCCGAGTCCCTTCAACTGGCATATCCTCAATACCCGCGACAGCAGCTCTTCCCGGATAAGGTTGTAGCAGAGATCTCAGCTGAACAAATGTCATCAAGACATATGGTTCACCTCAGTCCTCGAAAGTCCCCATTCGCATCGTTTCCCGACTTGTTTCTAGAACCTTCCAAAATGTTTATTCATCAGCCCCGACCCATGTATGCTTTGAAACGTCAAGCAAGTTCGAATAGCTTCGCCGCGTTGAATAACTGTCTAAAGGTATGATACCTCACTCTTCCATGTACGAACCATGCCCCACTCAACTGGCCCCACAGAAGCCGCGCCTAGCAATGTATCAATGAAACAACACAAATGGAAGAAATGAAAGAACACTCGCGATGACTCATTACGTCACAACTTTGTCGTTATACCAGTTGCACCAAGTCCCTGTGTAATCTGAACCTGGGTGTTTAGGCCGTTTAGGCCTCCAGTTTACTGCAGCCTGTACCCGTGTATTTTGTTTAGTAGTAGAAAAATTTACCCCTTATCTTTATGGGTTATCATTATCTGATGAACATCACGCTTCAATTTGTTCTCCTACCGAGACCAACACCAGTCTGTCTCATCACGGACACGTTTTAATAGCCCCACAACATGCCAGATCCAACAACGCAATCGAATTACCTACAAGTCTGCACTACAAATGTCGACTTTAACTGGACGCTGGACTTTGGCAATCAGATCGTTGAAGGGTCCGCGACACATACAATCCTGGCTCGAGAAGCAGATGTATCAGAAGTGATGTACATAGTCGTTTGATTCCTCCACACTCACTAGTTCATATTGACAAAGTTCTCCAAAAGCTTCGATACATCCGGGCTGGAAATTAGCAAGGTTCTGGTGGAGGAAAACGAAGTCGAAGTAGGTTGTTCGGCTTGCCATTCGGTCATTCCCAGCTCATGCTAGAACATCCAAGTTCTCCCTTGGTACAAAGCATGAAGTCATGGGCTCGGCACTCAAAGTTCCCTTATCTCCAAGAACCCAGATTGGTTCCACAATCAAGATCACAATATTCTACAGAACGACGAAAGACAGCACTGCCCTTCAGTGGCTGGCTAAGGAGTAAATATAGCACCCTGTTCTCGTGTGTAATCTGTAAAACTTACAAGCCACGCTCTCAGACAGACACAAGGAAAGCAATTCTCATATCTCTTCAGCCAGTGTCAGCCCATATATGCGCGAGCTTTGGCGCCATTACAGGGTGAGATTTATCTCCGATTCGATTTTGTCTTGCGGATTCACACCACATGTAGATACACCTTCGTTAAAAATCGTGCGTCGTTCGTAAAATACAATGCGCCTTCTGACGCGCCCCAGACGTACACGGCAAGGGTTGCATCCGTACTACCAGTCCTGCTCTCGGCCATCCGCGTCTCACCTCCCCCTGAGGGATCCCCTCACGATGGAAGGGTAATCGGGAAGGATGTTGTCAGCTATGTATATGAGCAGGTATGATTAATGTCTGTGACCCAGCCTCCGAAATCCAGGTTTGACCTAAACAAACAGCGAGTCGGGATTCCCTCGTATTTGATCGCTATCGCAAGCGGGAACCTCCGCTACAAGCCTTTCCCTGCGATTGAGGGAAGGAGTTGGAAAAGTGGCGTCTGGGCAGAGCCCGAGTTACTAGATGCCTGTTACTGGGAATTTAGCGAGGACACTGGCAGGTCGCCATCCCGTCTCATTCACCCCAGCGCACAATTGAAGCTCTGCCCTTGGCCAGATTCCTCGCTAAGGAAGAGGATATTGTGGGTCCCTACAAATTTGGAGTTTATGATGTCTTGGTTCTTCCACCATCCTTCCCATATGGGGGTATGGTGAGTCTTTTGAAACCCATCTCCCCAGCCTTCGCTGACTCTCAGAGAAGGAAAACGCTTGTCTGTCCTTCCTGACCCCTAGTGCGTGTTATTGTTCAAACCCATCTTATAAAACCCTCAGTAGCACCCTCAGCCCTTCTTGCCGGGGATCGGACGTTGGTTGACGTTGTTGTGCATGAATTGACCCACTCGTGGTTTGGGAATGGCATCACGTGAGGTTTACCGTTTACATTTGAGAATGACGCATCCCACGTTCGAGCAGGCATGCCGAGGCAACCCACTTCTGGCTTAACGAAGGGTGGACAACCTATGTTGAACGTCTGCTCCAACAATTTCTACATTCTTCTGCAGAGCGCGGATTTCAATATGTCATCGGCTCTTCGGCTCTGAAAGAGGCCTTGAATCAATATGCAGATAGGCCAAAGTATCAGCGCTTGGTCGTCGATTTTGGGCCTGGAGATGACCCCGATGACGCATACAGCAGCATCCCATACGAGAAGGGTTCCAACTTCCTTTTATATCTAGGTGTGTTTATTCGTCGCCCTCATATAACGTTTGAGACTCAGCAATTTCCAGAACAAACGCTCGGCGGCTTGGACGTTTTCTTGCCTTATATCCGAGACTACGTTGAGACGTTCCAAGGAAAAAGCATCACAACGTGGGATTGGAAAACGCATCTATTCGCATACTTTGAGAGACACGGCGGTCAAGAAAAGCTCTCTGCGCTGAACAGTGTTGACTGGGACGTGAGTTTGCGCTATCTTGGCATTGTTTCCGTCGATTTACGGATCCCTCTGGCCAGGCTTGGTTTTACGGCGAGGGTCCGAAGCTTCCGGTGGAACCTTCGTATGACACGACCCTTGCTGAGTCTGCCTATGGTCTTGCCGCGCGATGGGACGCCTCACGGTCCGTCGCTGTAACGAAGCTAGACTTTGCCCCGTCAGACGTGGAAAACTACAATTCGAACCAAAAGAGTAAAAGCCTTCAACAATCTCTCCATCTACAGGTTCTCAATGCATTGTAGTTGTCTTCCTCGAACGCCTCGCGACCTACGAAGCCCTCCCTCCAACTCACATACAGCACCTCGGTGCGCTGTATGAGGTGGCTACTTCCCCGAATGCCGAGGTCCGCCTGCGTTTCTACAATATCGCGCTCAAGGACCCCAAGTCGTCCACGGCGTCGGATTTTGCCAACCACGCGCTCAAATGGGTGACCGGACGAGATGGCACAGGGGTCATTAAGGGTCGCATGAAGTTTTGCCGTCCTACGTTCCGTGCCGCGAGTAAAGTCGACCCTGCTCTCGCAAAGGAATTTTTTATGCATTCGAAGGAAGAGTTCCATCCAATTGCAAGGAAATTGATCGAAAAGGTGTGTTAGGATTTGCAAGCTCTTTCGCTGCCTCCGTTGTTGATGGATTCGGAAGGATCTTGCGTCTGCGTAGATGGTGTAAGACTAGAAACCAATTGATGTAGGTTATACATTGGGTTGAAGAACACATAAGGGTCGACAAAGACCGCTACTCGTGTGAATCATAGTCTGTTTACTGTGAACCCTGAGGGCATGTGAATACAGTTACTTCAAATCCAAGTCATTGTACCATCGATCAAGTCGCTCAGATTAGCTACCGAGTATGTAGCGTTACCACTACAATAGTGGGAATAGAACTAGACGGATTCTACTTGAAACTACCCCAGATGTCCCCAAACACGTCCTCCTTGTTTGATTGTGTATTGCTTGTAGGCGTCGATGACCCAAAGGGGTCAACCTTCGCACCGGTTGAAATACCGGTGGACCCTCCCCAGATATCGCTTCCGGATCCAAGTAAAGTCGGCTGCGGCTGCGCAGTGGGAGCACCCCAAACATTCGGTTGTGGAGTAGGGTTGCTCCAATTATGCCCGACGTTCCAATCCGTAGCAAATGATGTATTATTGGTATTGCCGAATGGAGGAAGCGGCTGAGGCTGTTGTTGGGCTACCGGTGTTTGCGTCCAAGGTGAGGGCCCAGCGGGCGCGGAGAAAAGCGAGAGAATGTCTTGCTTGGCGTCTTTTTTGAGCGCATCTGCTGTCACCGGGGAGGAGTTTACAGGTGGTGCATGGAAATCGAGCGAAAAGAGGTCATTATCTAATGCGGGGGTTTGGGTTGGAGTAGACGCAGTGGTAGGCATAGCCTGAGCGGGCACTGGTTGAGAAGTCACCTGGCCTCGCGCGTACTGGGCGGAGAGCAGCTGATGTGGCTGCGAATGTCTCGTCGCAACGACAGGTGCGACAGTTGGGGCCGAGGTTTGACGAGCGGGAAGATTTTGATGGTTCGTGCGCACTGATTTCGGGGCCGGGTTGGGGGCTGGTGAAGGTTCGAAGGCAGCCTCCGCAGTTGCTTGACCCCCTTCAAGAACGGCAGGGTCCGAAGGAGGGGGACCATCCAAGGCCCAGCGGCGCGATTCATACTTCGACCGGATGAAAGACTCTATCTTGCTGAAGTCGAGGTAGTTATATCAGATAGTGAACCACGCTACGGTCAAAGATATGGACCCACTGGTCCGGTGGGACATGCCCAGTTTTAAGATGGGCTTCCCAATATAGATTGGCAAGGCGGTTTCCCCATTTCTGAATGTTCTATCCTCCATGTTGATGACGTGAGATGGTGAGAAGATACCAATATACGTACGTCCATTTGCCCAGGTGTCCACGCGTCAAGGTCAATTGACTTTACTTTGCTGATGTGGGTGCCCATGCCGCGGTGAATACCAGAGCAGCGAATACATAGGAAAACACCACTGGTGCAATACATGAGGTCGTATAAAATGTGTATGTATGTGAAAACGCACATATTCCAAGAGGCCCAACGAGGGTCTAGGCGAGGTCAGAGGGGAACGAAGGAACGTTGAGAGACATACCATTGTGCTTGCAATCTGCACAGGCTCTGTTTTCCGGGCGTTTTACCAGCTCTCTTAGAGTCCGTGCATGTCGCTCTGTCGTGGCTTTGTCCTGAGGTGACATGTTATATAAATTTCGCGGGCAGATGGGCGTCAGAGGGTAAGTTAGGTCGACCCGTGACCCTGGACCGACTGAGGGTTGTACGTGGCCAATTTAAACGCCCTTCCTCGTACCAACATCTCATCACGACAACCTTGCAATGTCGGCCTCAGCTAGGGCAGAAGCTCGAAAGAAAGCCATTCTTAGCAGAGGTACTGACCGCCTTTCAAAGCTAACTGCGTCGGCAAGGGGAGACGATGCCCCACAATTCGTTCACACTGGTCAGTTTCATTGACCTTTGGACTCTGACCTGTTATTCACGAAACTGGTTAGACCAACCACCACCGTATTCCCCACCTAGAGGAAATCTTGCCAATTTCATTGGCGAGGACCCTCTCCCAATTTCTCCGGTTCCTGATCAGCCGACCCGTCCCCCGCCCGATCCACTTTCTGGCCCACCTCCGGGTTCGCCCGCCTGGTCGAATGAGCAACAACATCAATTCTTGCAGTCTCTCCTTAACAGCGCACCTAACGAACCATTCCCAGCTGGGGCTAATATCCCCCAAGGTACACCCGGCGCAGGGCCTGAGGACCCACTTCTTGCATTCATGTCCAGTCTGGGTGTAGGAGAAGGTGTTTTCCAGGGAGCAAGAGGTGTACCTCAGTCTCAGACGGAGGAAAAACCGAAAACATTCGTTCAGAAGATACTGCCCCTTTTACATCTCATGGCTATGTGGGCCCTCGTGGCGTTTTTCATCTTTTGGCGGGAGCCTGAGTCATTCCGAGCTCGGCATTCTGCTGTCAGTTCTTCGGGTGATGTATGGAACAGATGGGCACAGCTGGCTGGCGGGCCAGCCCATAGTTGGAGTATAGAGCCAGAAGTGAGCCTTTCGCTCATTGCTGCGGCCCAATGTAACTGACGTCTGCTACAGCCATTTTTCTGGGCCTTCGTTTCTTTGGAACTTGCACTCCACTCAATGCGCATCTTTTTTGGCTTTGTGAGTTCATGGCACCATCATTCCCATTACCACTAAGTGTAGTTTGCAGGACTCGACACGACGTCCGATGCTTCTCTCTCTTGCTCTTCTGCACCTCCCCCAACCCCTTTCTTCCATGTTGTTGTACTGTTCCAAATATTTGCAACTGGCTGGAGCATTAGCAAATGATCTCGCAGCTGTTGTGGTTGCAATTGGTCTGTTTGTTGCAGCATCGAGCTTTTACAAAAACTTGTCCCTTGAACGACCTCTACCGTAATCGCCAGTATAGCATATAGAATGCTCATCTGAATGGTAATTTTGGTGCGCAAGACCCTCTACAATAGTGAATAGCAAAGCATAGTTCATCAATCTGATGGTGAAAGCATGCACAGAGCTAAGGAAGCACAGCTGCAGCCCCAACTACGGGTTTTGGTGTTGAACGTAGATGGCTTTCTGGGGGCTCATCGACGATAGGAAGGCCGGCCTCCAAACGCTCGGACTTCCAGCGCGTCCAACTATCACCACCTGCCGTGTCCATGAGTTCTTGAAAGATTTTTGAAGACCACATGTTATGGAGGTTAAAATTCTGTTTTCGCCCATCAGCTATACGTGGGGAAGGCATAAGACTTCAGGCGCAGTGTAGTCGTGAATGGGGACGCACAAAACTCTAACACAAGCTCCGGCTTCCAAGCCTCATCGCTTGTTATTGGAAGCTTGTTGACTCGGATGCCAATATTCGGATTTGCATACCGTATTCTAGGCAAATCTTCCTTCATAAAATGACTACGGGATACGTCAGTCAACTGTACACTTTTACATCAATATGAGATGACTTGCCGCGCACCAAAATGGTCATTGCGCTGTGCAAGTGTAAGGGTGATTCCTTTAACCCCGACTAAAGTGGGCCGTGGTGCCTTGTTTAGATTCTGCAGGATTCGGGAGAGGTGTGAAGGCCCTGGAATCGGTTTAGGCATCTGTTAGGAGGTAAGTGTGACAAGTCGAGGGCGGCGCATGCCAGATGGACATCCGTTGTTTGATGTTGTGTACATCACTTACAGTTAGAGCTTTCTGTTCCGTTCGCTCATTGCAAGCAATATTAATACCAATTACACGAACATGAGTCAAGACGATACTCTAGTTCGACGTCGCCCTCGCCGTAGCACTGCAGGTAACCGGTGCGCAGCTACCTCTGTCCTTTCGAGGACTCCGTAAACGCATTCACAGCATGGAGGCGGCCCTCGCAGAACTCAACATTGAGGACGTGAGAGACGAGGTAGACGATAAGGATTTTGTAGTTGTTAGAGGTCGGTATCATATTCTTATCACACAGTTTCTCTGATGCACCTTAGCAGACGAGGAGGACGTATTTGGGTCTGACTTTGAAAGCACGGATGAGGAGGCCGAGGCAGCGCAGCAAGCCTCTGACACTGGAGAAAGGATAGTAATGGCTGAAGAGCGTAAGGAAAAGAAGGTGAATCCTCTCCGTGTTTCTTCCACTCTGTCGAGTTACAGTTTGCTGTAGGCAGCGCAAACCCGCTTTGAGAGAGCCGCGGCTGCTGCTCACGCCCGCCAGAAGGTGACCTTTAACCCAGAGATGTATGATGATGCAACAGAAGAGACCTCTTCTATGGCAGCGAAAAAAAAGCGGCGCGTCTCGCTTGGTCTCGCAATCGACGCTGAGACTGGTGAAGTCATCAATAATGCACAGCGTCAAAGCAGACGCTTGCACACCATTCTAAACACGAGCGCCACCGCACAGAGAATGAAAAAAGATGCAGAGGACAAGAAAGTGTGTATACTTTGTTACATCTGCAGGACAGGACTCATCCAAATATATCATGATGCCAAGTCGGTCCCGAAAAAGTCGAAATTCAAGGTGCGTGCGCTAACGCAGGACGAGCTTATCGCGCGTGCATTGGACATGGAAGAGGGGAACATCGTTGAGCATAGGAACTACCTTTTTGTCGAAGAAGAAAAAAGGAAACGGGCACATGCAGTTCGGACAACCATATCCGGCCCACTTTTGAGATGGGTCAGTCGCCGTGAAACGATCCCAGTGCCAACTGAGATACAAAGCTCCCCGGGTATGTCGGACTGCTTAATCCCGAATAACCCGTGAACACTTATCCTGGGAGTTGAAGGAAGTGGCGCCTCAAGCTCAGTGTCTAAGGATTTGGGTGCTGAATTGGCACCCCAACAACCCACGGATGGCGTGGCTGTATCTCTGCTGTCCTGTCCGCCTCAGCCTCGTACGGAAAACCTTTCAAAGAACTACGTGATCCATGAGACCTCTCAAGATGAGTCGGCGACGCGGCCCCCATGGAAAGATACCATGGCCGTGATGTTCGGTGACCACGTAAACTGGGAGGATGTTAAAGCATACGTGAGCAGAGGACGGCCAATGTGTGAGTTGTGCCTTCTTTCTCGCACTTCTACTCTGAGAGAAAATTATGTGACTAGCTCGACCCGTACGGCTATGTCCTGTGACGGGCCGCCCAGCGCGCTACCTTGACCCCCGTACCAACGTGCCATACGCGTCACCAGCAGCCTATAAGACGCTGACCATGATCCTGAACCACGAATATGTCTGGAGCCATTCTTTTGGTTGCTATGTTACTCCCCCGGAACGTCCTATCCTTTCTGCGAAGCGTGACGGACCTGCGAGTAGCTAGATCGTTTATGAATGAAATGTCTTATACACTATGCCTATGCTCACATTGTACCTATCTACAATCCTGGCCAGATGTATGCTGGTGAGTGTATGGGCAGTTCGCTGACGCTATGGACAGACACGTACACATGTGTCAACAACGCGGGTCAAATTTCATAAACTTGACATTTATCCACCATAATCGATCCAAAAAAATTTCTGTCATGCGGTCTTTTTCCGACAATGCCACTCGGCCCTGGACTGGGCAATCTCATGCAACATCTGCTACTCGCCCTCGTACTGGACAGCCAGCGCAGGTTCCAACTACAGCTGCAACTTCACGATATGAGGCTAGCTTCATCATCGCTCTACTGGAAGGTCGTGGTGTAGCACGAGAAGTTGGGATTGCCGCTCTTGACCGCGATACTGGCCGTGTCATGTTGGTGCAGGTGGTATTTCCTGTAGCCGTCCGATGTGGGACTCTTGGGTTGACCGTCAGGCGCAGCTTGCTGACTGTCAGACATATGTGAAGACGCTTCATCAGATTCACCTTCACAATCCAGTCCTTATTTTAGTTCCTGACACGTTTCTGTCTTCGAAAGACAACATGGGACCGTCTTCTGGAAGCACGCCAAGTTCGACATCCCTGCTTGTACAATGTCTTTTTGACGAATTTCCCATGGTTCCCATCGAACCCGTACTTCGCAAATATTGGAATGAAGATGCTGGTATGCCTCGTTTGCGCTTGTATTCTAGTCAAGCACTCTCACATTGAGAGTAAAAAGGCCTAGAATTCGTGTCTCAACTTTGCGTTCAGGATGAAGAACGAGCGGCTACAATTGTAGCTGTTTCAAGGAAGTACGCATATATATGCCTTTCTCGTCATCTTTACGCATCCTGATGCCCCCGTGTTCAGGTACTATGCCCTGTCTGCCGCCTCGGCGGTATTTAAATATGCAGAAATCAAGCTCAATACACAATTTGCGGCCGGATCGCTACGCATTCGTTTTGTCCCTGTTGAAGGGACGATGATGATTGATCCAGAGACGGCACGCAACCTCGAGATTGTTGAAAATATGGGCAATGCAAAGTCGCCCCACTCTTTATTTGGGTATAAGTTCCTTTCTCTGGCTGAGGAGTACTCATTTGTCTCTCAGCGTTCTTAACCATTGCTCCACCGCCATGGGGAAACGGCTCTTACGAGCGACTTTGTTGGCACCAATAACAGGCACGTCTCGATCTTGACCTCATATATGCTTCTATCGTTGACGATGTTCCAGTTGGAGCAGCACTAGAAGCAAGGCTTGCCGTTGTCGGAGGTACTCGGTGCCTGCTGATTCACCCTAACTTTGTTCAAATCGATTTTAGAGTTGATCCAATCCGAGGATAGATTTACAGAAGTCAAAGACGCTCTGAGACATCTCTGTAAAGTAGACGTCGACAAACTCATAAGCTCGGTGCGTGCAAGTTTGACATTCCTCTTTTCATTTTTCTGAAACTGCGCAGCTAGCATCGAGCGAGACTCGTGAGACTAGTTCTGCGCGTACAGCCTCGTCACGGGTGACGCAGATGCTCAATCTGCGGGACGTTGTGCGACGCTTGCCGGCATTGGAGAAGGCTCTCAGTGGATCGAAGAGTGAGCTCTTGCGAATTATCTGTGATGTGCGTTACGAAGGTATTGCACTTGTCCACAAATTGAGTAGTTCTCACAGATGCTCTCCGATGAACGCCTAGCTAAGGTTGAACGGTTTGTGTCTGAGAGTTTGAATGAGGATGCATCGCTCCAAAAAGTGAGATCCCTTCAGACCAGACCGAGGCAAGCCAACCCCCTTTGACTCAGACAGGACTTGCCGCCATCAACGCGCGTGTCTACGCCGTGAAGGTGAGTACTTCTAGACTCTATGCCTGAAGCATAATCCAGTCCATTTAGGCAAATTGTAACCCTCTCCTCGACGTCGCCCGCGAAACATTCAAAGAAAATGTTGGAGACATCCAAGCGTTGCACCGCAGCCTCAACGAGAAACATGACATGGATATACAACTCGTATACCACGAGTCGGGATTTCATTTTGCTGTCAAGAAAGGAGATCTTGTTGAGGGGAGGCTACCCTGGGGTTTCATCAATCCATCCATGCAGAGGGGGAAATGGTCGTTTACTACTATGGAGTTGGTGAGTGATGAACATACTTCCAACATTTATGAGCTCGAATCTTGCGAAACGCAGAAAAAGCGCAATGCCAGAATGAAAGATGCCCTTGACGAAGCTCTCATTCTAAGTCATTCGTACCCAAACCCTTTCTTTGGTCCCCCCGTCCCCAATCAATCTGATCAACGCCCCCCAGAACTATCAAAGATCTCGTTTCGGAGGTCTTGACGGACATCGGCGCCCTCTATAAAGCTTCTGAAGCAGTCTGTTCTTTTTATGCGTGGAAGGGTGTCCGCTGAGCCATGAATTCTCGGTCCAGATGGCCATGTTAGATATGCTGTGGTCATTTGCCCACGTTTCTATCCGTTTGTTTAATTCAGTTCTCCTGACTGATATTTCTCATTTATCGTATTCTTTATAGTGAAGAATTATGGTAATAGCCACTGATTTCACGAAATGTCTTTCTGACCCCTGAGCACCCCTCCAGTTCGACCCGAGTTTACGGGCACACTTGCAATCAAGTCTGGATATCATCCGATTCTAGAGGATGTAAAGTCGATGGGAATGCTCGTCCCCAACGACGTGTATTGCTCCGACTGCACTGCATTCCAAGTACTGCAAGGGCCGAAGTGAGTAACTGAATTGTAAATGCGTCGTCTCCTCACACCACAATTGTTGACAGCATGTCTGGTGTGTTGCCACTCTGTGCGGCTGCGGCTATGCATCTGGATTTACTTTACGAAGGGAAAAGCACCTACCTCAGGCAGATCGGGTTGTTGACTGTCGTGGCTCAATGTGGTTGCTTTGTCCCAGCAGAGTACGCGAGTTTTCGGTGAGCGCGTTGTCTGATTCTCGTTGCTACAACTTATTTCTGCGTTTCAGTATCCACGACAATCTCTTAACGCGTCTTTCAAATGACGACGACATGGAGAAAAACCTGAGCACGTTCGCCAATGAAATGGCGTCGATCGCGATGATCCTAGGCCTTGCTTCTTCTCAGTCGTTAGTTCTGATTGATGAGTTGGGTAGAGCCACGTCCCCCAAGGAAGGTGTGGGCATTTCCCATGCGATCGCTGAAGAACTGATCAAACTCAAGGTGAGCCCTTCGCATAGGCGCTTGTAGGCTAGTGACCCACAGTTTATAGTGCTTCACATTCTTTGCTACGTAAGATAATACCCCTGGGCTCTTTATGGTTACGACTCCATGCACACGTCACAGTCATTTTCACGAACTTTCAGTTACGTTATCTCGCCAGCCGACAGCTGTCCAGTAAATGCGTCAGCCCTAAAGTTGTTGTGAATGTACTGACCTCTTCCGAGCTTGCACCAATCCGTTCAGGTATGCCGACTTGAAGAACCATGAGACCTACTCTCATATCTAGCAGAGGTCTCGGCGTTCGAGTTCTAATATTGGCATGACTTTCACATACAAGTATTCATTGAGCTGTTTCTCGTTCCATGGCTATCTTATGATTCTTTCAGGATCGTAAGCGGTCCGACGGATGGATTAGAGCATTATGGTTCAAGTCATCGTAGTTCAAGTTAAGTCCAAGGGGGCTAACCTTTATCGGAACTTAGGCCTCCAGCTGGCACGCTTAGCTGACCTGCCAAAGGACGTGCTCATAGAGGCTGAGAAAGTCGCGCAACATCTGAGTGACGAATCAGCACAAAATGATGAAAACAGTGAATCTGCCAAAGTAGCGCGACGGAGGAAGACAGTCCTAAAGGTACGGCTGCTACATTGTTATTATTCTTTCGATGTTTCTATCTCTGAAACGCGAGCGTCATTCAAGCTACGAACAACATTGACGCAAGCCCTAGAACATTCGAGACTTCCAGACCGAGATTTCCTAGGCTATCTGTCCGCTTTACAGGAAAAGTTTACGAAAGAACTTACTAGTAGCCTTTCCTGATGGATGTCTTTTGTCTATTCTTAAGGCACCAAGCTGTGTGATCGTGCCCACTTTTGCTCCAATGCATCGAGGTGTATTCATGACCTGTTATGAGAATCAAATGATGAGTTTCAGCTTGAGCGCCTTTCCCTTGTCGATTGTGGTTGTTGTTCTCTGAACGGGCACCTAATTTGTGTTTGTCGGACAAAGGGCACAAGGCACCCAAATTGGACCACAAGCGAACAAAAAAAAAGTAATAACGACAACTGGTATTGTACAGGATGACGACGACGATCACAACTCTTGATATAGTCGGTGACTTAATTTTTGCGCTCTGCGCGCCCCATTCGAAACTTCTTTGTGTAGATCCCGACGAAGCCTAATCGCGCGCTTGGACAAGTCACTTTGCGTTTGTTCATTGGTCGCGACCAAAAGTTGATCGATAAGCGTATAGGGTAGCCACGTCGCCATGGCCGTTTTGGGTGGATCTTGTGCCAGGCGTGACTCGATCTGTCGACAGATCGTTGACGATCAGTCAGAAGAAAAACAAACATTAACGAGTTGAGGGGCTAGAACGCACTTTATGGATGAGGGACAAGGTGAGCTCCAGCGCCAGTTCAAGCATGTCAAAGCGCATACAAGCGCGGATGAGCCACTCTGGATGATGCTCCTGTTTTTTAAAAAAAGGCAGCAGAACACAAATTAAATTATAACTCTGGAACGAGTGGTGTATTTTTTTTTTACCTCCAATCTATGAATCAACCATGGAGGGGGTGTCGACGCACTCTCCAGACCGGTGATCGTCTCAAAGACGACTTTGGAATACCGCAAATCCGTGTCCGGTCCACCATCATGGCGTTCGAGTGACTGCTTCAAGTACCGCCACCCACGATCGGAGGGCGTGCCCGCCCAAGAAGTGACCTTATCGGTGAGCAACCAGTCGGTAGTGTCTTCCGATCTGTGTACCACCCACGAAAGTTTTTTTTTTTTAGCAAAGCCTGGGAGGTGAAATAAGGCAATAACCTACAGAACGGCATCTGGATTACGACTCAATCGGAGGCATTGCCTAGTGAGATGCGAAAACAGATCGGTCAAGTCAACCTCAAGGGTACGAGCCGTAGCCATGGCCAGATTGAAACGATTGCTTTGGACCAGTCGTAAGACGACGGATTCGGGAGAGCGTAGAGTGGCTGCTCGCGAGCGAGGTTCAAATCATCAACATCCCCATTCTCCCCTGACTAGGGCTGTGTGGGTACTCACCGATCGCGCGCAACAATTCCGGGTCCTTTCTCACGAGATCCAGCTGTGTGCTCAATAATGTGTATTCTGCGACAACATCTGAAAGTTTGACAATCTCCAAGTCGCGCTTCCCGCTCGCGAATCGGTCTTCGGGGATGTGCTTTGTAAGCCTACGGCGTTTCGGTTCTGGCCTCGCCCCCTGCTGCTGTTGTCCTTCTGGCGCAACGGGCAGAATGATCCATGCATCCTTCTGGTCAAGCAGAGAGAGGGAATTCGAAGTGATGACCAGGGCCTCGAGCTGCTGTTCACCCAGAGCGAAATACAGCGTTGGCTCGTCCGTGTTGCTTAACGCTGCGAGCTTTCGGGCGCGCTGGTACATTGCAAGGGCGGCTTGTAAAAGCTACGTCAACGACTTGTAAAACCAAAAAAGAAAAAGAAAAAAAAACTCACCATTCCTGTGATCTCCATGAGTGACGTACCATGTATATAGGATCCGGGAATAGAATGGCTGAACGCGGGGGTCCGCATTCCGTGCTTTAAACGACAGCGACGCCTCTACCTCATCGACGAGGCCAACAAAGTTGAACGACATGAGACGCTCAATCGCATGCTCTTCGCACATTCGGTGAACTAGATGTCGAGTACATTCGCGGCGCCTGCCATAAAAATAGAGATATTGTTAACGCCAAAAAATTGCACGACTTTTGCACGACTTACAGCGAATCACGCGGGGTCGACATCAACGCCGTGTATGCCTCGTCCCAATATCCCAAGTCGGTCGTGCCTCTGATGATCGCACTCCACAAATCGGTGGTATCCCAATCTGGCGGGGCGTTCGACAGCGCCAGGCGCGCAAAGTGAACGTCATGATCGACGAGGGAGGCAGATTTGAACAACGTAGAGGCGTGAAGGTAAAAAGCGAACATTGAGTCAAAGAGTTGTCCCCCAGGAAGGATAGCCGCGAGGGCATCGGCGTCTTCAAAGGATAACGCACTGTATGGGCCTGAACAAAAAAAACCCCCCGTCATTGTCAGAAACAAAGTAAGAGTATCCCCCAACACCGACCGAAACAGCCCGCGAGATTGTCCATCGCCTCGGCAGCCTCAGCGTCCCTGCCTACATCCAACCAGAGCCTAGCCCAAACATACATGACCGCCGGCGTGCGCGGCAACCACTCCAGCGTCTCCCTGGCCGCATCCAAGAATTTCAGAGCACGGAGGCGCTCGCACCACAGCACCTCCAGGCGCGCCGCGTGTGCGGTCGACGTGGCCTGGAGCAGGCCACTCATGTCGAGAAAGGCGTGAGCGGCGACGGCGAACGGTGCGTCTACCGCTCCGCCGCCGATCTGTTCCAGCAAGCAGAGGAAGAGATCGGGCATAGGTGCCGAGGCTGCCGGTCCGCTTCGCGACATGCCGAGGGTGCGCAGGCGGGCCGCCACCTCGTCCGTCGCGTCTTCCACGAGGGTGAATGGCGAGGCGTCTAACGCGGGTTGTTCGGCGGCGTAGCGCAGCATGGCAACGCCGCGGAAGACGGCGAATATTTCTGCGAGCAAACTGGGGTCCCAACCTTCCAGATCGTCGGCAAGGAAAAAGAGGAGCGCGACGAGGGCGAGGATAAAGTCGTATCGCGCGCGAACCGAGTGCGCCGCATACGCCGCGGTCAGCATGCGGTTGTGCACGGACACGTGTTGCGGAAGCAGTAGTTCTACTTCGTCTTCCTCCATTTTTACAGCGCGATCAAAGCCGCCAACGAGGTCTAACACGAGATGGGAGGCGGCTTCGAGGTCAGGGACGCTCTGCAGACGTCCGACGAGCCAACTCTCCGAGCCATCTTCCAGCGAATCACGAAACGCATCCCGGGCTGCGATGTCAGCGATAATATCTGCAAACGGAAAGGCAACCTCCTGTTGTGTGAGATCGACCACGCGGCCCTCGAGTGCACGTAGCGCACGAGTACCCATGCGCGTGCGGAGATTCCACGCGACCTCACAGACTGCGAATTGAGGTTCGGAACCGAGATCGGCACGGAGGTGGCGGTGCAAGCGCAAGGGCAGGTCTTCGACGGCAAGTGCGCCTGAACGCTCGCGCTCGGCTACAAGGACTTCTCCCCGAGGGCCAGTACCGAGTGCGAGCGGCCAGCGCGCCGAGCGCTCAACGGCACGACAGCGAGCGATAAAACCTTCCCAGTCTCGCTTGAGAGCGATCCAATATTTGTCACGCTGCAAGGCCCCCGTCTGAGGATCGCGAGATAAGGTGACGGTAGAGCCAACTACAGCGGCTATCTGCTCTCCCAGGGAGATATATGATGTGATCAGCGCTGGGGGTGGTGGTCCAGGAAGTGAGCGGCACGCGTCGGTGTATTGGTCGATGGCAGTACGGAGGGTGTAATTGGAAAAGACGCCGGGACGCATGACGGCAGAGAAGAGTTTGTCAGTGAGGGAACCCGGGGAAAGTAAGAGCTCGTCGAGATAGGCAGGGGTCAGGTCGGGTTCATAGGGATAGAGTACGACGCGCCAACCGACGCTTTCGGGTTCATTGGGAACTTGTGACATGGGGACGTCAAGAATTTCGACTGCGGCCTGGCCTTGGCGGTCCCACAAGGTATGAAGGTGACCATTGATAACCGAAAAGTCCTGTAAATGACCATGCGCGCTCTCACGCGATGCCTCAAAGGACTCGACCAACTGTAGGTGATCATTCGAGGAGTTGAACAACTGGAAAAACCCCCCAGAAGACGAAGACGAAGGTGTTGGAATAAAAACAATGACGTATGGACCATCATAGATGGTGATGAGCTTTTGGGATACGGGGTCGAGAAGAATGCTGGGCTTGTTTGTTGAAGTGCTCGTGCCGGGGGACGGCTCTCTACCGGAAGAGGCCAAGGAGGGGAGCAGTCTAGCGGAGGTGCAGCCGCTGCGTGCTGTCCACAAACGAAGTGTCCGATCACGAGAAAGTGTCCAGATGTGGCCAATGTCGGTCGGTTGCGGGTGGCTTGCCGCGGCGATAATATGTGAACCATCAGATGAGCCTTGATGTAGGAAGGACGTGATGGACGCGAGGAATGTGTTGTGATGAAACAAATTCTCGGTCCAGTGGTCTTGGAGATGCAAAGTGAGAGGGGAAACGAGAAGAAAAGAAAGAACGGACCTGCAGTAGTTGCATCCCCAATGGTTTCCGCGTCTATACGAATGAGGGACCCGTTGGTGAGAGCAAGGGCAACTGAGTGAGTGCCTTGCACCTGAACTTGAGCCTGTAGAGAATCTTGCGCGTTTTTGAGGTGGTATTCGCGACACCAGTTGCTGACCATATGGGAAGACCAGAGTTGATGCGGTGTTTGCAAAGGTATCACGAGACGATAGAGAGAGGCACTGGCGGTGACGGCGAGGACGTGCAGCTCGCGGTTATCCGACAAGAAGAGGGCAGGATTGGGTAGAACAGTGTAAGGAAATACGAAGCGGATGGGTGGTGTCTCTGTAGATAAAGAGACGAGTTCGATGATGAGGCCATTGTGAATGAGACGGAGGAGGATGGCACCCGTTTGGACTGAGTGGAAGAAGGACGCGTATTGAGCGTGTTCAGCTGGGGGTTCCTCATCTGTTGGATGTGGCGGAAGTGGTACGTGAGTCTTTGAAGTTTGAATCGATATCGCAGTGGTCTGCAAAGGTGAATAAATGTCAGATAAATGCGTCGAGATGAGCACTTTATCCGCTGCCGTCGTCGCTGCCATGAAAAGAAACGGTTTATTTTTAAAATTATCTGACATTTAAGTCAGTCAACCTGATGGGCAATATCATCGCTCGCCTCAACGTCCTCATTCATGTAATTCGCCAACTTGACGCAGATTATCGCTCCGTAAAGGAAAGGATACAGCGTTCACCAGATTTACCCGTCAACAACCCAACCGTGTCATTCTGGACGGTTCCACCAGCCAAATTACCTCCCCCTCCTCCAGCGTTACCTTCTCATGTCGACGTCCTAGTCATTGGTTCCGGGATAACCGGTCTCTCTTGCACTCGTACACTCCTAAACAAGGGTCCCTCGAGTCTCCGCGTTTTAGTTTTGGAGGCGCGAGACGTATGTTCAGGTGCTACTGGCCGGTAGGTGTTGATCAAGCTCGCTAGTTTCCCAAAATCTGAACCTTAACCCCTAGGAACGGCGGGCATATCAACCCACCTCTCTTCCATGACTATGTACAGCTCAAGTCGGAATTCGGAATCGAGTCGGCAAAGCGTATCATTCGCTTTCGCCTCGCGCACCTTTCAGCCATGCGAGAAGCCATCGAGGGCATCGGAGCGCTCGAGCATTCGCAGATACGCGATGTAGAAGCGCTCAATGTCCATTTCCATCCTGATACGTTTGAAGAGCACGTAAAGGAGCTCGAAGTGTGGAGAGCAGATATGCCCAAAGAAGCGGCCAACTGCCGTGTCTTCAAGGGCAGCGAAGCCGCCAAGGTTCTCAGTTTCCTTAGAATTTTTTGCAGCTGAAAAAAACTGCGAGGACAGATGTTCCAACTTTCTGAAAAGGTGGTCGGCGTCGTCGCCTATCCGGGGGGTGCCGTCCACCCATATCGTACCGTGACGTGCATGTTTGCGGACCTCCTAAAGCGATATCCAGACCGGCGAGTCATAACCGTTACCAACACCTTTTTTTTGCTGACACGTTGTACAGACTCGACCTCTTCACGCAGACAGCATGCACCGGAATCACACCACCCACGGCCACGACGCCCCTCTACACCATTCAGACACCACGCGGTACGGTGACGGCCCATCATATCATACACGCCACGAACGGGTGGACCTCTCACCTCCTCCCGGGCCTACGCGGCAAGATCATCCCTATTCGCGGTCTAGCAACTGCTCAGCGGCCTGGCACACATCTTTCGACCCAAACGGGCACCCGCGCTCACACTTTTTTTCATGCACCTCCAGGCTACGACTATCTGACGCAGCTGCCCGAGCGTGATGGCGGTGAGCTGTTGTTCGGTGGCGGCATGGTGCGAGACGGCCGAGTGACGATGTCCGAGGTCGGCGTCGCGGACGATGGAGATTACGACCTGGGTGTCGCGTCGCACGTCCAGGGCGCGCTACCTGAGTATTTTGGACTCGCGAATTGGGGCGCGGAGAGCGCTAGTCCTGCTGGCTCTGACTCTTGGGACAGCGGACGTGTCAAGGCACTGTGGACAGGCATCCTCGGCTTTTCGGCAGACTTGCAGCCTTGGGTCGGACGTGTGCCGTCTCTTATCTCAGGTCGTGCTACACCTTTACTTGCGGAGGATGATGGTGGTGGTAGTGGTGGTGGTAGTTCCACGGGCTCCGCGGCAGGAGAGTGGGTCTCCGCGGGCTACAGCGGAGAAGGCATGGTCCATGCCTGGTTGTGTGCCCACGCGCTGGCCTTGATGGTGCTTGGGGTAGAAGAAGAGGAAGGCTTGCGCACGTGGTTCCCTGACGAGTTTCGGGTGAGCGAGAAGCGTTGGAAAGTTGCAACGCCTGAACGGCTTGTCGACAGATTCTAATAAAGGAAGTTGTTTATCTGATTATTTTTGTGGGGAAAAATGACTCCGTCGGCTTGTCAAGGCCGGTACAGTAGAAGGCTCTCCGGATGCCTTTGGAGCCATGATAGCGGGGATAAGGTCCATCGATCCGGTACAGCGTCAAACTCGTGGGTATTTGTGGGGGAACGAGGCCTTAGCTCAACATTGTCACGTAATCCTCCTTTGGTTTCAAGTTGGTTGATGATGACAATTGGAAAATAAAAAGGGTATGTGGCGTTAAGAGCGTAATTATTTTTTTTAGAGCTTCCATTTGGGCCGCTGGCCGACATCCTCGCGTCTACAACATGGTCTAAACGAAGTTTGAAGAGTAACCGAGGCTAGCCTGTAGCGTTGGGGGGATAACGCCGTGCCTGATCGGTGGAGACAGTTATGACGGGCGGGCCAGAAGGGAAGAAGAAAAAAAAAAATCGTGACGAGGGAGGACGGCAGATTACTACAAAGCACTATAAACGTCCGAGGGTTCTGCACTGCTTTTTCGTCCAAAGAAGGCGGGCCCCCTGACTTTGACTTGTGGTTGAACCCTGTCACGGTTGCTTCCACTTGGGTGGAAATCGAAGACGTAGCGTATCAATCACATCCCCGTCGTACTTGAAAACTAAAAATTCGATATTTGGGAACAAGACCGGAATGACGGACTTGACGGTTCAGGGCCACTAGCACCAGCTGAATTACTTCCTGCCCATCATCCATCGTGATTCGCTTCTCTCAGTCTGCCGTAAATGACCGGGCCGACAAGGTGGCGCCAAAGATTTCAGTTTTGGTGGTAAAGAGAACTAAAAAGTGTATGATTAAGTGTGTGAGTGGTGGGATAGAGAGCTCTGTAGATCGGCAACAATCGCAGTTGGCAAGAGCTTGTCGATGATGCGAAATAACGGAGAATATAAAAAAAAAGGTTGACGGTGTCGTGAACTAACATAAAGTACACAGTAGTGATTCCAGGAATAGTGACTGATGGGAGATATTAGACGTCGTGATAACGGCTCGGTCGGTCGCCTGGCTGTGGCGTGGCGTGGAGACCGTCGTCGTCGATCGGAGTTGGCCTTTCTTTTTTTTGCATCTCTCGCAGCGAACAAGTTGCGAACAACAGTAGTCTCTATCTTATTATTCTAAAATTAGAGAGAGCAGGT
>QLPA01002559.1:0-20792 GCA_003313945.1 Lactifluus pinguis | reverse complement strand
CATTTGAAGATGAAGCAGAGGCATTCCAGGATGAATCGAACTTGAGCAGCCTCTCCCCAGCAAAGGAGATAAAGGGCTATTTGGCACATGCGGCCATACTGGGACATGTTATTCATTGCCTGACGCCAGCGTTCGCACGCTCGTAAGGGACTTCTCAGAGTGGCTGTGGCTGCCGCCACGCTTCGAGCGAAGGTGCTGGAGATCCGGATTTTGGGTATGGCCAATGGCATTGTCGAGGTCAAGCTATGCGGCAAAATACCACTTGCGATAGTTTGCGTGCTGACCACCGATATAGTCAGCATGGAGGGTTAGAAGTGCCTGATTGGGAGACATCTGGGAGGCGTGGCTGTCAAGGAGGTGCATCGTAAAGTCAAACTAGAAGAAAGAAACCCATTAGGAATAGACGTCGGCAGGTGGTTGGCAAGTAGGGTTGGAAACGAACCATGTTCCGCATAGAATCTTGTTGAAAGCCGAATTTCTGCTGGAGGTCGAGGAAAATGTCTTCTATCTCCTCTTTTGAAAGCGGGATGGTACACTCAGCTCCCCATGCAGGATAAAGCTCACGACCGTGGCCAAACTGAGCAGCGGCAAAATCACCCAATGTGGGCGCCGAAGAGTGCACGCCGTTGAGCAACTCTGCGGAAGGGAAGGGGCGACGGGCGCAGGAAGCGCGGGAGATGCGGGAGGCCCAGGAGGCGTGGGAAACGCAGGAGGTGGGGAGGCAGCAGCGGAAGAGACAGAAGTGGCCCAGGAGGAGGTGGTGCAGGCAACGCAGGCAACGGAACAGGAGGAAGCAGCAGAGGCAGAGACGAAGAAAAAAAGTCAGGACGCGTTCGGGTGGGGTAGGTAGCATGACAACGTACTGGGGATGAGGTGAAGAAGCTGTGGGCGCAGGCATAACACCGTGGACCGCCCAGCAGTGTTAGTGAGTGAAGGAGGCGCGATATGGAGGAGGCGAAAGCGGTGGAGGCGGCGGAGACGCAGGAGGCACCGGAGGACGCAGCAAAGGCAGAGGCACAGGAGGAGGTGTGGAGGAGGCAGCATGGGACATGTTGGGACGGAGCAATTTGACAACGCACACAGGAGGCGATGCAGGCGCGGTGGCAAGAAGGTGGCAGGGAGGTGGAGACATGTGGCGGCACCAGACAGGGAGCGGTGAAGGCCACAGAGGGAGAGGGAGGCACAGATGCACAAGAAAAAAAGAAGAGGCAACGAAAATCAACATCGTCACGTGATTGGTGCACACCACTGGAACAACTTAGCGAAATTTTGACTTGACAAAATTTTGACTTAGCGAAAATTTCATGACCTTGGCAATATTTTTCAGACTTTAAGTAAATTGTGATAGTTAAGTGACTGGTAAGCACCATAAGCAGTGAACCACATTTTTAAGTAACAATTAAGCAAACACAATAACTAGTAAGCAGTGAACCAATTGTTTTAAGTGATTTTAAGTAATAATTAAACAACACCTGATAATCAAGCAAATGAATACAACTGGTAAGTGCTGTAAGCAGTCGACAAGGTGTTTTAAGTGCAATTAAGTACACAGATATGATTGGTAAGCAGTTGGTTAAAAATCACGTGACCACTTTGCTTGAAAAATGGGCATCGCTTAACTTCGCTTAGTTGTGCTTAAATGACTTAATTTTCTGAAGGTTTGCTTAATGTACTTAAAACCACTTAAAAGGCAGTTTTATGTAATTTTAAGCACATTTTAAGCACATTTTAAGTGAAATTTTTTAAGTGACTTTAAGTGACTTTAAGCTGCTAGGACATTTTGCTGATGTGTAGGATGCAAGAAAAAGAAAAAGAAAGCTACTAACCCTGTAGCACAAATATTATGGATACTGAGACCATAACCACTCGCTGAAATGGCACATTGTGGATGGACGAGACAGGTCGAGAGTCGAGTGTTGAGAGTCAACTTGGACAAAAGAAATCAAACTTCAGAATCCTTATGGAGTTTTCTTTTCTTTTTCTCACTCCTGACTGCCTGATTTTCACCCCTCATATCCCCTCCATCCTGTTCAACAACACGCTACCACTCTTGTTTTTTCAATTCAAGTAAGCTTACCAGGACTCTTATATCTTTGTGGCCAGGTCTGCTAATTCTGGTACGAAGGGGGATGAGATTCAGGCTGGCTCACCACACGTGTGTGTGGTGATTCTTAACATCACCTGTTCAAGCTCATGATCCTTACCAACTACCGGCCATGGTATGCATCATACTTGTGCTTGGTCCTTTTTTTTTTGCTTCCCGCCTGTCCTGTAACCCCCGTTTTTTTGGGTTGCCCCAGGATGACTTCTTGCTACAGCCACTTTGTCGCCTTTTCTTCATTTGAATGTACTACTGAGCTTCACTCTTCTAGTTAGAACATATATGTCCAGATAGGTGAGAAGAGTGGATTCGGCAACAACTTGCTCAGCAATAGGCACTTTTGGCAACAAGAATTTTTTGTGGCACAGGTCCAACACCAATAAGCCAAGCTACTCCCGCAAGCAAGTGCTTTTGGGTTTGGCCTGTTCAGTTCAATTTTCCTTCAGGTGCGCTGACAATCCCCACGATAGCTTGAACATCCCTTTTTCCTCCGGCGCCAGCACTCGCAGCCCCCTGTCCAGTCTTTGCCTGATTTCTCTCTACCATCGATGTACAATTCTCACGAGCCCAGAATCTCATGCGGCGTACTCGCAGCCGCTGCAGCATCAGGGACACGTCCATCATCCGAGTGCTGTATCATCACGCCTTCATCACCGCCATCCGTACGCCCAGTCATCTCGCTCTGACCTTTCTCCTGGACTGAGAACGGACGATATGGCTGCTACCTTGTGTGTCACGGGAACGTGACGTAACGTTGTGACAATCACAGGTGACTGTCACCTTTCCTTTGTTGATTATATGACTCATTCGATACGTTGGACGATTCTCCCCTTTTTCCGTACGATTCTACCATGTTCCATTTCCTTCCGTCATCTTCTTCACATATACAGGATATCCCTGAACGCTCTAGTACCTTCCGTAGGACATGTATATAAGTCTGCCATACCCCTGAGATGAGCCTTAAGCTCGTTCTCTTGTAGAATCTGGTGTTCTACCTAGCGTCTTCAACAGAGCTATCTTTCTTCCTCTCATCTGTGTGTGGACTGTTCCATCCCTCAAAGGAACTTCAGAAGACTTGTGCAAGCGGCACTAAGTCTTACCTCTACTCCCTTTGGACCTGTGCGTCTCAGAGATAGTCGGTGCTTCGACACTCGACTTAGAAACAGACGATTGAACGTCACAGTGACCAGACCGTGACATTAGAACGAGCTTTCACAATGACTACACTCTCGACGATCCCAGCTGATTGGAGGATGAGACTCGAAGGAAACTATCCGACTCATCCTGACGACCTCAGTCTACTCAGACTACCATTTGAAATCACCCCAGAAACAGCAGGGGACTATGTTCCACTACACTGCTTAAAGAACTTGGCATACCGAATGGCGACTCCAGAAGGCGTCCCATTTAACGGATATTATGCCTTACATAAGACTGGACTTATCGCCGTCTCAAACGCATACGGCGTTTGGTTCGAGATACAACCCCGAGGAAACACGTTCGAAGCCATCCGAGTGGCCAGAAGATTCCTTAACTTGCAACATGAACAGATGCAAGGTCTAGATATGCGAGCACTACTAAAAGGAGGAGAACCGATTGACGCAACACCAGCCCCATCTCGTTCTCAAACGCCGTTCCAAACCCCACACATCACTGCAAACGAGCCACAGGAAGAACTAGAAGAAGAACCGGAACGAGACGATGAGATGCGGGCACACGTAGGAAGATCAACGGACACGGCGCGGGGACCTCCTCAACGTCCGGTACAGCAACCACGCGGTAACGGCGATGACCCAGCGGGACTCGAGGATCTTTTAAACGAACCTATTAACCGAGGAAATATAAGATTAGAAGGAATCCCGCCGGATAGATATGATGGGGACAGAGGAAAGACACTTGGCTTTCTGACCCAATTCAAACGATATATCCTCATGAATCGAGACGCCACGATCGCGCGGGACCCGTATAAACGATGTGCCTTCTTCCTATCCCTCATAGGGGGCGCGAAAACAGACGGCTGGGTCGAGCGATCATACGATTGGCTCGACAAAGCCGAGCGTGACCCAGACAATGTCCTCCCTTTTTGAACGACGCCGTGGGAAGTCCTTGAAGCAGACTTCCGACGATCATTCATCGATTACGCAGAACACGAGCGAGCCCAGGACGAAATACAAAAGCTGCGAATGATAAACGAAAATGTCGACGAATATATCGCCGCGTTCGAACGACTGGGCCATCGCGCGGGCATGGATCTCGATGATCCGACGGCGCTTTGACTATTTGCTCGAGGGCTGCCTAAAAGCTTAACAGACTCTTGCATTGATATTGAAAATCCCAAGACCTTTCAAGAGTGGGCAAAAGCGGCACAAAGACATCAAAGGAACTGGCTACGGAAATGAGCAATCCATGGAAACTACGGGAACAATCCAAACAACCGACAACAGAATACCAACAGACCACAACAAAACACCAACTTCTTCTGGCGCAGGCCGCAGGGAAACGCTCCCACTGGCCAATCCCCCCGTCCGCGCCTTTCCCAAAGAGACCCAAATGCTATGGACACCTCAGCCGTCGCCCACAAAGCCACAACCGATGCCGAAAAAGAAAAACATCAATGCGAGGGACGATGTTTCGAATGCAGCCAGCAAGGCCACCTGGCTCGCAACTGCCCGAATAAGAAACCGCGCGTCCGGGCCGCTAACGCCGAAAGTGACAAAGCGTCCACCATCGAAGATCCCCCTCCATCCTATACTCCCAAAGAGGCAGCCGCCTTTATAAAACAATTCTCTGATGAACAAAGAGAAGAATTTATAAAGAGTATGCAAGCCCTAGGGGAAGACATGGGTTTTCAAGAGGCCTGAATGCAACAGCTCTCATTTGGGCCTGTAGTACTGATTCTTTGTATGTTGCTAGAAATAAATATATCAAGACTGGTTTCTTGATCCATACAAAGAATAAACGAGCTGTGAAGAAGGCACTCCTTGACACAGGAGCCACAGAATGTTTTATACACCCTCGACTCGTCAAAAGCCTCAAATTAAAAGAGCGACCCCTAGCACGACCTCGACAGGTGAAAAACGTAGACGGAACGACCAACCAAGCAGGGAAGACAACTACAGGAGTAGCCTTAACCGTCAGATATGAAGGGCGACCCCACGACCACCTATTCTTCGTTACAGATATTGGAGACGACGACATTATCCTAGGATATCCCTTCTTCGAGTCGTTCTCTCCTGAAATCGACTGGAAACAAGGAAGTCTTCAGGGGGAACTTATTGCCATTACGAAGCCAGAAGAAAGTCAATCACTTCGAATTGCTAAAACCACAACAGCAACGCAACTGGCTGCGCAAAATCAGACAAAGAAGAAAATATGGCAAGAACTTGTCCCCTCCCAATACCATCATTTCGGTAAAGTCTTCCAAGAAGAAGCATCGGAAAGATTCCCGGAACGACGGAAATGGGACCATGCCATAGACCTTATCCCAAACGCCCCTGCCTCACTAGACTGCAGAGTATTTCCTATGCCACCGGCAGAAAAGAACGCCCAAAAGGAGTTTATTGAAACCAACCTACGCCTGGGAAGGATAAGACGATCCAAATCCCCTTACGCATGTGGCTTCTTCTTCGTAGGCAAAAAGGATGGAAAACTACGACCAGTACAAGATTATCGAAAACTCAATGACGTTACGGTCCCAAATCGCTACCCGCTCCCCCTGATAACAGACCTTATCCATGACCTGGCAGGCAAAGAACTCTTCACCAAATTCGATGTACGATGGGGATATAACAACATTCGTATCAAAGAAGGTGATGAATGGAAAGCAGCATTCAAAACCAGTGAAGGACTCTTCGAACCAACTGTTATGTTCTTCAGCCTCCGAAACTCCCCAGCGACGTTCCAAACCATGGTCGACGACATCTTTGTAGAAGAAATACGAGAGGGATGGATGAAGGTCTACATGGACGACTTCGTCATTGCCACGCAGGATGACCCAGTTGAACATCAACGGCGTATAGAGCAAGTCCTTAAGAAATTTGTGGAACATGACCTCTATCTCAAGCCAGAGAAGTGTCACTTCCACTAAAAGGAAATTGAATACCTTGGGGTCATCATAGGCAATGGACAAGTACGCATGGACCCTGTCAAGATAAAAGGAATCACAGAGTGGCCTATCCCTACGACAGTCAAAGAAGTTTGCAGCTTCTTAGGCTTTTGCAATTTCTACCGTGCCTTCATCCCACGATTCTCAGAAATTGCCAGACCGCTGAATGACCTTACATGCAAAAATCGACAATGGTCATGGGGAGCCAAAGAACAAGAAGCGTTTCAACAACTCAAAAAAATCTGCACACACTCACCAGTTTTACGACCTCCCGACTGGACAAAACGCTTCATTCTTGAAACAGATGCATCGGGATATGCCTTAGGAGCGGTAATTGCCCAAGAATTTGACGATGGTGTCCACCCTGTAGCATACCACAGCAGAAGCCTTCTACCAGCAGAAAAGAACTATGACACCCATGACAAAGAACTAGCTGCCGTGGTCTTTGGCTTCAAATGTGGACGACCATTCTTCTTGGGAGCACAACACCCTATTGAAGTGTGCACTGACCACAAAAACCTTCAATATTTCCGAGAACCACACAAAATAACTGGACGACAAGCACGATGGATCACCTTCCTTCAAGATTTCACGTACACGCTGACTCATATCCCTGGCCAAGAAAACACCGTTGCAGACCTCCTATCACGAAGATCAGACCTTAACAAGGGGGTGAATACCGATGAACCTCACATCCTCCTCCCAGATACCCTCTTCTCAAAACGCACCTTCCTCGAGGACGACCTAGAATCACGAAGACAAATTCTTAGACGACTCCATGACAGCCCCGTCGGTGGACACCCTGGCATTGCCAACACATGGGACCTTGTGAAACGGTCATATGAGGGACCCAGACTCCGTGAATTCGTGGAAGAATACGTCAAAGGATGTGCCAAATGCCAGGAATCTAAAACCAATCTCCCACGATCGAAAGCACCTCTCCAACGTTTCGACACCAACGTGGAAGCGGGCCCCTTCCAATACGTCTCAATGGATCTCATAACGGACTTACCCAAGTCAGAAGGATATGATAGCATCCTCACCATTGTGGACCAAGGATGTTCCAAAGCAGCCAAATTCATCCCATGTATGAAAACGATCACAGGAATAGAAGTCGCCAAAGAATACCTACAGCACCTAGTACCATGGTTTGGACTACCCAAACGAATCATCTCTGACAGAGACCCGCGCTTCACATCTAACTTTTCACGCGCCATCTGTAAAGACACGGGAATTCAACAAAATCTATCTACAGCCTTCCACCCACGCACTGATGGCCAAACGGAACGAATGAACGCCTGGGTCGAACAGTACTTACGGCCATGGACATCGAACCAACCACACTCATGGGCACGACTCCTCCCCATGGCAGAATTCGCGCACAACTCATGGAGACACGACACATCTCGAAAGTCGCCGCACGAACTTCTCATTGGGATACACCCCCAAATCGACATTCAATTGATCGACGAAGACGTCCCAGCGGCAGTCGATCGTTTCCAAGAGTTAACGGAGGCTAGACACCTGGCCCAGTTGCGATTAGAATCGATACAAAAGGCTAAAGATGATAAGACGCCGCGAAAGCTGAAGAAGGGAGACCAAGTATGGTTAGAGGCAAAAAACCTCAAGGTCAAAGGCGCAAAGAAACTCCTCCCCAAAAGATACGGCCCTTTCACAATCACAGAAGAAGTATCGTCAGTGGCGTTCCGCCTAGACCTTCCAGACTCAATGAAAATTCACAATGTCTTCCACATCAATCTCCTATCCCCATATAAGGAAACAAAGGCGTACGGCACGCCGTATACACGACCCACACCGATCATCGATAAAGGTGAAGAGGAATACGAAGTCGATGCCATCCTCGATGTAAGGAAACGAGGTAGAGGGGGAGGACTCCAATACCTCGTCCACTGGAAGGGATACCCTAACTCTGACAACTCGTGGGTCAAACACAAAGACCTAGACGCCCCAGAACTCCTCAAAGAATACTATCAAAACTCCACTACGGCTGGACGACCAAATGTATAAATACGCCCTCAACTCCACCAATCATTCCCCATCCCACTCTTGCCTATTCATTCCTCCAATGTCTTCCACCTCCTCCTCGAACAACTCTACTCGTCCTGTATCTCCTATCTATGATGGTCCCATGGACACTGAGATAGTAGGCGAGGGAAGAGTCGTCTCTACCCGACTCCTCATCACTACCGACCTTAACCAATTCGAACGAGAGCTTCAGACTCTCCGCGACAGTATCCCTGACCCAACCGTTGATCTAGAAATCACCGAAGGAGGAACCATCGAGCCCATTTTTCGACAACAGATGCCATGGAGGGCATGGCGATCTGAAAGCGACGAAGATCGACGGGTCATGATGGCCTACCAAACGGCGGTCATTGGCGCCACTCACAACTTCCACCACATTCCCATATGATCCGCGATGAGGGTCACTGGCCATGCCCCATACCCATCCCCCGACCAGACAGTCGCCACTCACTTCAGATGGGCCGTCGAACATATTGCCTATCTTTTTGAAGCCGCTAATATGTGGAACGTCCCCCTTTGCCAAGCCATCCAACAATTCGGACATTCAGACCCACGCTACAGTGTGGGATCTACTAGAGCCCACTCTCCTCCCCCACTCATGATTCGCCCACGATCAGATATCACTAACCTCACACTACAATACCTAGGGGCCTCCATGGCCGTCGCTAGCCCTGCACCCTCATACCATTCAGACCTCCCACCCCTTCCTCCAACATCCACCGAACGATCCATCACTCCCCCAGGCAACACCCCTGATCTCTCACTTCCTTCCCCATCTTCCGATCACCCAATTTCTTCCGCGGATGAGGCAGTCGAAGCTTTGATCGCTCACGACGTCGAACAAGCCCTCGAACAAGCCGAATGTGAACAATGAGAACTACTACGCACCCCGACACCAGAAGGCCCTCAACCAGGCGTCCACCCAGGACCAGGGTGGAGACCCAATACAATCCTTCCAGGATGGAAGTTACCTAACGTCCCTGATGGCAATGGACTCTCACCAGTTGCCTTTATCCTTGTCGACATGACCGATGATGAAGGGCCTTCAGTCTTGGGGACTCAAGGGCGAAACTGCCCCATCAAATGTCGACCCCTTCGTGCTGCCCACCACACCTTTCCCCAAAAACCATTCACTCGCAAGCAACGGTTCTTATTTGGCGAGGATGAGGGACACACTCCCCTAGTAGATGCCGCGCTCGACCGAATTAATGACGTAACACTAACTGCTGAAGTCAGACGTCACCGTCTCTACATGGGAAAGATGAGACGTATGGCTAGACATATGGCAAGTCTTCATACGAAGTACCTTCGTTACCAAGAAGAAGCATGGGAATGCTTCGAATGCCTCGCAGACACCAATGCTTTCAATCGTATCAACCCCCTCATCCTCAATGATGTAGGTACGGACCCAGTTCTCCCTTACGAAGTCCGTCTTGCGGGTATGGACGTCCTGGAAGACCAGTTCAACAACTAACCCCACTGTCACGAAGAATTCTGTGAGTGGTGTGGACACGACAACCACGACACTGTCTTCTGCAACTACCTACGACAGTGTCAATTTTGCGGGAAGTTCGGCCACGGGGAAGACGACTGCCACACCCCTCACACCAAATGTAGCAGGGTGATCCCCTGCTTAGTCAACGTCGACCATAAATTCCGCGATAAATCCCTCTGCCCGTCCCGTTTTCGCACTCAGCCACGCCGTCGCGCCCCAGCCTACTGGGAAGTTTAGACGTTAACAAGGGGGTAATGTCACGGGAACGTGACGTAACGTTGTGACAATCACAGGTGACTGTCACCTTTCCTTTGTTGATTATATGACTCATTCGATACGTTGGACGATTCTCCCCTTTTTTCGTACGATTCTACCATGTTCCATTTCCTTCCGTCGTCTTCTTCACATATACAGGATATCCCTGAACGCTCTAGTACCTTCCGTAGGACATGTATATAAGTCTGCCATACCCCTGAGACGAGCCTTAAGCTCGTTCTCTTGTAGAATCTGGTGTTCTACCTAGCGTCTTCAACAGAGCTATCTTTCTTCCTCTCATCTGCGTGTGGACTGTTCCATCCCTCAAAGGAACTTCAGAAGACTTGTGCAAGCGGCACTAAGTCTTACCTCTACTCCCTTTGGACCTGTGCGTCTCAGAGATAGTCGGTGCTTCGACACTCGACTTAGAAACAGACGATTGAACGTCACGGTGACCAGACCGTGACATTGTGGGCACCATACTGGCACTCCCGCCCTCGCTACCACGAGTTGCTGTGCCCTGTCGTGGTCGACTCAGGCCTCCCAGAGATACTTTCACTTGATGTAGGCCCATAACACGATCTGGGGTTCCCGTGTCAACACCACCACCCATGCCGGATACGTTGCCCATAATAAGTGTTTGACTCAGGGTATTGCTGCATGCTACTTTTCCCACTCCAAATCGCAGTGCTAGGCCCTAAGCACCCCGACCTGGCACGCCTCACTCCTATCTCCCAGTCGTATCCTGAGTGGCGATCCCCGCACCTGCAACTGCCTGTGGGTCGTAACTGTAAGTTGTAATCTCTGTTCCCGTGATGTCTGTGTGGCCGGTACCACTTTTGCCTTGTTGCTGCACATCGCGATCAGGCCGCGTGGAGGTAGGCAGTTAGGAGAGGTGTTATGATTCCGGGCGATCATACACTTTCGCATCGCGTGTCCCGGACCGTCTTGTTCCGTATGTGCTTCTTCTTCTCTTACGTCAATGCCTCGTGTTATGATGGACATCTGATCAATCTCATGATCGATCTTGCCTCATTACATACATCTCGTTTCCGCGCCGATCACAAGTACGTCACTGCTTCTTTGATCGGACTTATTTAGCACCACACTGCCACAAGCAGTCTGATGGACAGCCACGCGATGACTTGCTGATTCGCGTCTGATCCTGCAAGAACAGAAAAGCAGTGTGAGGTTCGTCCACAGCCCCTATGGCTGCGGAACTGTGTTAGCTATGTTTGTATCGTCTTGTTTACTTTGGGCAGTAGCTCTACGCCTGTATTTAAGTCGCGTTGAGGTGACCACTGGGACCTTAAGTCTCAGTTTTGTTTCACAATCTAAGCTGTTTTGCGACAGTCTAAACATTGCGTTGAAACTAAGTGAATATCTGAGAGATCCCTCATCATCTGATACAAGTTTGACTTCGTCGTTTACGAAGTCTACACTGAACCGAAGCCGTAAGTCTTAAGTAAGCGTTAAGGAGCACTTCGCTCTAAGGTCCCGCTTGGAACCTTAACAAGAGGTGGCAGGAGGAATGCACTGATTAGCATCGTTTTTTGTTCCCCTAGTATAGAAAATATTTAATAAACAGTTTTTTGACCCTTTGTGAACTTTTTAGTCTGGTAAAAAATAAATTGTCTGAGCTTGTCAAAAATTGGATGTTTGCTTGTCAAGCCTGCAACATGTCAACTTGTGCAGCTTGTACAAGCTTGTACAAGCTAAATGTCAAAGTACTGATCATGATGAGATTGGTGGAGTTAGAGAGCGAGGAAATAAAGACTTAGTTGAGGGTTGAAAGCAGACGAGGTGATCCGAATTGACAAGATGTTTAGTAAAAATAGCTCACTAATTACAATAGGGTCGTTCACAGTAGCCATTATTTGGCTCATTAATTTGACCATTCTTATGATTCCCATCAGTTTTTCTTACTTTTTTCTTCTGTTCTTATCAATGGTGGCAATAAAGGGATAAGAACAAAAGAAAAAAGTAAGGATAACTGGTGGGAATCATAAGAATGGCCAAATTAATGAGATAAATAATGGCTACTGTGAAACGCCCTAATGTAAAGTGATTAGGGTATTGGTCCAACGACAAAATGAGAGCCTTCGACCCTCTTGTAGCCTGAAACGTCCATGCAGAATCTTGCATGAGCCGAGTCAGTTGTGCACCATGCAGCGCATACATTGAATAAAGAAACGAGGTCATTGAGCACAGCCTCCAAGGTGGCTCCTCCTTAGTACAGTAGCACTACCGCCACCTGCGCATCTCCTCACAGAAATTGTCCAAATTTCTCTCCAAAAGTGCATCGAGGCATTCCTCGAGGTGCTGTAACTCGATTTTACATGAGATATCTAACAGATAAACTGACATGTCCGACAGTGGGGAGCGGGCACTGTCCATCAGGAATTGACACGCGGAGATCACGAACCAGCTGGGGTTGCCCCTGCGGTGGCGAGGGATCATCCCAGAGGCAAGGGTCAGTGATAAGCCGGCCGCGTGATGCTTTATGCAAAAGCAGGGACATGTAGGTCATCGAGGGATGGGCAAGCTGCATGCGAGCTGAGTCGGCTGTGCACCGTGTGGCGTGTATGTCCTTCGAATTTGCCTTCTGCACTACCATTTGTGTTACTGTTCCTGTATCATTAAGGTGATTAGCAAAAATGTTAAGGAGAACCGAATCGAACGAGGTATTGATGTGATGTGATGTGTAGGTGCCAGGCCGAGTATCTGTAGGTGAGGTGAGTGTGTGTTACCAGCAAGTGAAACTAACTTAGGTACAAGGCCACAAACCTCGCAGTGTGTAATTTGCCAGTGGCATGGCTTGGCCTTGGTGCAGGTGCAGGTGCTGGCACCAATGATCTGGATCTGTCGCTCAGAGGTGCATGTGTCGATAAGGGCAGGTGAACCTGAGGGCACAATACATGTACATGTACATGTGCTGGTGTGACCTGTCATGATGCCATGCTCGAGCCACGCACAGAATCATCATGAGAAAAAATTAAACTCAGCACCTTCGCTGTCCTCATGATCAATAACAACTTGAAATCAATCTCGCGGAGGACTTTGTCATAGCAGGCAATTGTGATGATGTTCATCTCTGAGCCTAGCGCATTCAACACCCCGCAACAACAACGCAGTGACTGCAACGTGCTTTGAACGGTCCTCGAGGGTAAAAAAAAACCCATGGAAGGGGTGATCAAAGTGGCGATAGAGGATAGAGGTTGTGGCAGTACTAGTTGCAGTCTGAGTCACACTGACAGTCACAGCAATCATTGTTGTTGCCGTCTTCACACAATAAGGATGTCTTGTGAGATAAGTATCAAGAAGTGGTGACCTGGATGTCATGAGTCTTGACTTCAGGAGCCATTGAGTCACGACATCATGATGTCGGGTGTCGTGTCGAATTTATTCCCTGTATATGTAAGGCTTCCTAGCGAGTAGACTTGAGCGTAGGCAGCCTGTGTAGTAGATTAGATAAATGATTATGACTTTAAAACATTTCCAAAGGCACAACACGAACAGAACCAGCTGAATCTGTGGTTTATTGTGTATGCTATGAAGGAAAGTAAGTCTGCCTCCCATCAGGGAAGGCAGGCGATATAAGTACACGAAATACTACCCTAGATCTATAGTAAATACAGTCCGATCTTGCTGTGATCCTCCTGATCGTTTCATATCACGCTTGCCTGTGATTTCTCTCATGATCGCATGGTTTCCATGCTCCTCAGAGTTTCAGGGTGGTCAATATATTTAAATTGCAGTGCGCCCCGTCGGGGTGTACTGCCAGACATAATGTGCAACGCCTTGGAGGAGTAGCGTTGCCCAATCTCACGTTATCTAGGCGGACCGGGCCGCCAGTGTCGTTGACGTGAGATGCGGGGGTGGTCCTCGGATCGGACTGCCTGTACCGCTGGCACGTCAACCCATAAGACGCTAGTCTTTTGGTCCTCGTTTCATGCTTGTGTAAATTAGCAATATATTATTCTTTATGCACTTTTTATTTATTGTGTGCACATGATTTGGTGGCCGAGGACTCTAGCGATCTCGCGTTTTTGCGTTATCTTTGGCTCGAGCCCGGTGTGAGCTCGAGCCGGTCCGGGATGCCGCTCACGCCTGGCACTTTGAGAAGTCGTGCGGCATGTGGCCTCGAGCCGGCCTGTTTAATATAGATTACTTAGGATCTACGATCCTAAGCAGTAGACTATCTTTTTAATCTTAGTGCTTCATGCAGCCGTATGTGGGTAGCGTGAAGGATGTTCTTTATTCATGGTAAGGCATCTACTTAGGCCGCCTTACAGTATAGCAATTGAAAATATGTGGATAACATTAAAAATAATTTTCACAATATCTTTCAAATAGACGCTCCATGTTCATTGACAATGACTTTGATGAGAATACACAAAGCACATGATTGAATACATTATAAATATAATTAGCATATGTCAAGTGCTTTCACCCTTGATTTATTGTAGATTACATTGTAAATAAGATTATGATGTATTGTATGCTTATTTTCAAAGCTCTTTTGAAAATTAATTCTGATTAAATTAGCATAAAAAGTGGCTTAACATCTTGAAATGCCCACAGTGTCTGCAGGATTCCCATACCCATGCCTGGGGTACGGGTTTTTCCAGGGTACAGGTACAGGTACCTCTGGGGATACCCCAGGGTTACCCATGTCAATCACTAAGAATTTCTCCACTCCACAAAAGTAATAGCATACAAAAATACATACATTTTCAGTTCAAACATAACATTGATCAAGCAACAATTTCACCAAGAGTGACGTCCTCCTTCTCATTTACATCTTTGGGCTGAACACAGGGCCTACGATACTGAGTGCGCCAGCACCAGCGCATATGCACTTCATCCACCTTCGTGTGGCTTCCTGCCCCTACTTGATCCGCAACTCCAGCTGCACGATAGCCGGGTCGGTGCTTTCGTTCTCCACAGCAATAAGGTCCATGTGGACACGGGCGAGGTCCTTGATGTACCGATGCAGCCCTGCATTAGACGGCGCGGGCGTGATCTCGAAAGCGCGGTCATTCTCTCCACCCACGTCAACGAGCATGGACACAGCAGCAGAGTCACCAACACAGGGGACAGAGGCGGTCGAGAAGGATACTTCAAAGCCGTTGTAAGAGAGGTCGACGGAAGCTGGTGCCTTGAAGCTGCGCTGTATGAATTCGAAGAGGGACGATACGAGTTGAACGGCAAGGTGGGAACGAGAAAGCATAGGGTTGGAGGGACATTCGAGGCAGTTGTGCTAGCAGCGGTGGCGACAGCCATCGGTTGGGCGGAAGTGTCGGGTTCCCTGGGAATATCCACGATGCTGGTGGTCAGCCTATTCGGGACCGTCCCAGAAGGTTGGCTCGTCGGACGTGTATGTCATCGGCTCGGAGGGTGAGCTGAGCTCTGTAGAAAATAAAACAATGACTTTGATTACGTCGTCGTGGTGGTCCGGTTTGACGGTAGATTGCGGAGAGCCTGCACGCATCGTCGGCGATGTGAGTGGCACAGACCCCGAGCCCACTACACGTCGATTCCTACGTGCACGTGTCCTACACCCACGCAAAAAAAAGAAAGAAAATGTTAGCAGGACCCTCCCTTTTTAAAAAAAAAATTTCGTTGGTCAAGTAGAAACAGTAACTGTTACTCACGCGAATTCTGAGAGAACACATTGGGAGCTTTTTTTTTTTCACTTCTGACGAGGCTCTTAACTGGCAGAAGAAATTTTTATTGAACAGAGATATCAAGAACTGGACGGTGGTTACGGCTATTGTGAGCGTGGGCTCGGTTGCAGGACATGAGCCAGACTTAACTTGTACCATGTAAGCGCGTGCACGCGCGCTCTGAGCACTTGGGCCGTAAGATGGGGCGTGAGTGCCTTCAAGACGGGCAAGTTGAAGCAGGCCAGCGGTGCGCATACACCTGTGCCTATATTTAAAAACGTTCCGTCACATTAAACAAGCTTGGATCAACGTCTAGGAGCGACAACCCACCAGGGAAGCGCTCAGCGGCTCAGGGCTGAATAGGAGCACGAGGGGGAGAGTTGCATTTGTCAGGAGGCTCTAGGCCTCCAAATAACACGTCGTGCAGCGGGCCATTGACAGATGGGAGGATGCCACTCGAGTTGACATGAGGGAAGGCTGAGTTGCGGATGTGTCGGGGGAAGCAAAAGTGGGTATCGGATGTCATGTCATAGCGACCAGATTGAAAGCTAGGGAAGAAGACCTAAAATCATCATTGTTTAGGGAGGAAGTGTGTGAGCGCGGCCACCACAAGATGACGAAAGGGGGACTCACGGAAAGAAAGACATTATCCAGATGGCCTAGCATACATATAGGCGACAGCACCCCACCGCGATATCCAAATTTGGAGTATTTCCAGATCGGACATCGAGCCACGGCTCGAGCCACCGAGCAGGAGCCATCTCACTGGCTCAGTTCATTTTGTGGCTGCTTCTGAGCCGAGCCGTGGCAACACAATCTCATCCTTCATACAGTTTGTTTGAATTATAAGCCTAGGCTTCTGGAGTCTGGAGCTTAGCCAAGCCGAGCCAAGAGTCTATTGTGAACTCAACGGCTCATTGAGCCCGCGGACCTGGGGATAAATGTGTTGCAAGGTCCCGAGGATCAGAAACGTGATGATGACATAAGCTTGGTGACGACGACGATTTCGTTTTGTCCCGTTGTTGACAACTCGTTTTCCCGGCTTATCTCTCTCTTTTCTCGCCCTTTCTTTTTTCTTTCTTTTTTTTTCTTCTCTTCTCTCTTTTCACGTCCCTCCCCTTCCACTCCTTTCAAGCGGTCACACTCCTTAAACGGTCAGACCAAACAATGACCCGCTTTCGTATGGGCAAGAGGGTCCCCCATTGGAATAGCCACAACAAGCGTATCGACAAGTGTAAGTCCTTGCAAATCTTTTCTCTTCTGCCTTGGTTTTCTTTTCCCATTTAATTCTGCATTTTGCTCTTTCAACGTACTTTCTCCTTATACTTCGCATCTGACATCCCCCTTTTGTAGCCTGCAGCACTGGCGGGTTCTACAAGTCCCCTACTGCATCCCAGTCTTTCAACTATACCACACCTATCAATATCGCCTGGGACACGTCCTGTCTCAATGCTACCAATCTCGATATATACCTCTACGTCGTAGGCTCCACTGCTACCCACGTTCATACTTTTCAAAGCGTCTACTCCAACCCGGGTTCTTATCAGACCTTACTGCACCCCAAGTGGTGGAACTCCACCGCTTCCGTCAACCTTCAGCTTATTATCGTCGGATCCAATACCCCTCCTTTCCTATCACCCTTCCCCGCTGGCCCCATCTTCTCTGTCACCTATAAACCTCCTTCCACTGGCACCCCAATCGTCGCCAACACTTCCAACCCTGATAATCCTGTCACTGTCGTGAAGAATGCCCCCTCTCACAAGCACACTTCGGGGGGAAAAACTGCCGCTGCAGTTATCATGACCCTTCTTATCTTATCGCTCATCTTCGCCGCGTTCATCAAGATGAGACGCCAGCGCGGGAGAGAGGAGCGCAAGCGGTGGAGCGAGGCCGTCGACAAGCGCATGAGTACTATTTCTACAGCTTGGAAACCCATCTCTGCTGCTGGTGCCCAGGCTGCTGTCCGCAACAGCATCGCCGTCGATTCATCCCGGGGATCAGCCTTCTCCTTTGGCAACATTCGCCCCGTCTCGGTTGCAGCCGAAGACGGTGAAGCAAGTATCGGTTCAAAGGGCCGTACGGTCCTCCCAGGTCATAGCAATGGTACGGCGCAACTGCGATCTTCCGCTCTCACCACCCAGATGATGGCCGAACGTGTTTCACGCGTCTCGTTTGCCCCTGACGTACGCCCGAGCTCCGAGGGTCGTCGCACGGTTACTAGTCGGGCGTTTCACACGGCTATCGTCCCCCCGCTTCCAGATATCCGGTGGAAAACATTGCCCGCTACTCCCGGCTTGGAACCGGATGGCACATTATCCCCTACCCAGACCAACGGCCCAGAGACGCTCAGTATAGAAGATATTCAAGCTCGCCTAGCTGGCACGGAGACGACTCCACGCCCGAGTGTAGATGCACTTATGCCCGCCCTGCGCTGTGCGTATCTTTCCTCTGACTTCTCCCACTCCAAGATTAAACCTCTCCATCGCAGTGATGCGCACTGGTGACCCCTCCTCTGACGCCGAGGGCGAGGAACCTGAACTTCTCTTCTCTACTCAGTCTGCGACGTTCCCTACTATCCCAAGTCCTACTCACAGCCCGGGAAGCGCAGCATCTGCGTCTGCCATGTCAACCTTCATGCCAATGCAACCAATGCCCGCGAATGTGATGTCCCCGGACGACATGCTGCGCGCGTACGCTGAACGTCGTACCGTTGGAAATTCGGTCGTTGCAGAGGGCCCCACCGTTCCATCACCCACGTATGCTGGTGCCAGCATGCCAGGCGGCATTCGCACGCTCTACTCTCCAACCCACATCCAAACACAAGTGGCAACTGACCACAACCAAAAGCATACCAGTCAATACAGCGGGTTTTCTGAAGAAAATGCCTACGGCGGTACCCTTTAGGTGCTCTTTCGTGGTATTCACCTCAGACATTTTCTCAGAATTTCTATCCTTCACCTAGCCACTTTACAAGTTCGATGCCCCCGTTGTACTTCATATACACCCTCTTTCTTGGCCCCTTTTGCTGTTGCTTCTGTCTCGACTGGTGGATCTTGTTGACCGGGCCTGCGAATTTTTGGGCGATGAACTTCTTTAACTGCAGCTCCCGTATCTTTAATTCAGTCCTCTATTTATATCCATATCCTATTGTGTTTCCTCCCATTGGTAACCTTACACCAAGGACACCTCTTTCTGTTCACGCCCCTTTACGATTTTTCTTTCGAGCCACGGGCGGTGTCCGGACACCGTGGGGTCAACGCCTCCGACCGCAACATGTATTTTCTCATCATGGTCGGCTAGTTAGTTGATCATCATATACCACTCGGTCACAATTGGTTACCTTGCCACATGATAGTTGGTTTGTTTACTCCCGTGTGACTATAGGTGTTGAACACATAAATAACTGCCTCGGACGTGTGGTTACTTGTTTGTCTATTAATGGTCAAAACGAGTGTCTACAATTCGTTTATAGCATCAGGCTATATCAGGTTTAGTTTCGACGCGATTGCTTAAGAGATAATAAATGACGGTGCATGGCGGTAGCTTGAGTAGACCACGTGAAACATGCTAAACAGAGTCAACACTATCGTTGTAGTGAAGAAATGCAAGCAAAATTAAAGGCTAAAGACACCACTCTTCCTCCTGCGCGACTGAATCGGGAAAACAAGTACAAGTGAGACACCGAGCCCGACTGTCAGCCCAACGGACACGGAAATGAGCTGCAGGGCGACTTGAAATCCAGACAAGTACGATGTGGAACTTGAACTGCCGGAAGCCTGTTGGGAAGCGAAATGTAAAAGCCCTCCGTTGCCGAGGCCCGATGGCAGCTGAAATAGTACACCAGTGATCTGCCGTGATTATAAAGCTCAGCTCTAGATTGTGTGGATGCGAAACACCAGACAACGTATGAGATAGAGCGGCACACACCATCACCACAAAGGCATTTCCCCCGAAGAGGCGACCGTATATGTTTGCAGTGATGCCTACGGCAAACGCACTATAGGCGTTGACATTAAAAGACTGAAACATGCAAGTAAGAAGCCGACATGTACTCACCCAACTGCAGCACTTATGTCACTCTGGTTCGGGAACTTGATACCGACAAAATGGTTGGTGACCCAACCGACGCACGAAATCGCCAGAAGGACGGCCTATCAGGGCTCATCACTCAGTGCTTCTGCGTGACAAGATATAACCCACGAGTTCCTTCCGGTACCACGGCACTTGATTTCGCAGACTGAGAAAGAGCGAAAACATTGGGACAGTCAGGAACGCTAGCCAAATATCAAACATGAGAATAGATAGGGTGGTTTACAGAAGAGGACTCACCCCAAAAGTGTGAAGGTGTCTCTCTGTACCACGGCGCGTCGCTGTGACTCTTCCCGCACAAATAATCCTCTGGCCCAAAAATCTCGAGGCCCGTCATTTTCTCGTAAACTTCGGCCCCAATTGCGAGACCGAAGCCAAGGAAGAGCGAATATACAAGAGCGTAACAAAGGCGTACGGCCCCGGCAACAATATTACGCGAAGATAGCTCAAGCGAGCCGCAGAGTACAATAAAGCCCTGGAAAATTCTTTACCTGAAGTCATCGGGCAGCAGAATAAGAGTTACGTACGGGTAGAATAAGCACGACTGACGAAGATGCGACGGCGGAGTAGCAGAATTTATGCGTCTGAGCCAGAACGCCAGAAAGGAAGCTCAAGAGAGTCGCGATTGTGATTCTGTATAACCCAGCTTTAAGCCCAAGGAAAGGCGAAAGCGGTGCCACGTACTCAAAGACATTAGAGTAAAGTTCATTTTTCACTGATAGCATCTGTACGGAGACGAGAAGCCCCCCTAGGGGGAAAGAAACGAGACTGTCAATGAGGGATCCGTTGAAGGAGACGCTGCAGATCGATGCAGACGCCATCCCTCCGAAAAAGATGAGTTGCCATGGGGAATATAGTGGTTTTGAAAGCATGAGCGCATCCAGTGCTGCTGAGGCATCTATAACTGACGTATCGTCGTGGATAACCTATGCTTGACGTTCAGTTGCCTCCTTGCTGACCAGAGTTCAAGTTGTACACACTCGCCAATAAATCTCGTATGCATCCTGTACTTTGCCCAGGTCCAGAGCCGAA